>CAUYQG010106742.1:0-48847 GCA_963574415.1 Tarsius wallacei
CTACTGGGAATATACCCTGAAGAACTCAAATCACTCTATAAAAAAGATACCTGCACACATATGTTTATCGCAGCATTGTCCACAATAGCAAGAACCTGGAAGCAACCATGCTGTCCATCAAAAGTGGACTGGATTAAAAAAATGTTGTACATATATACGATGGAATACTATGCAGCCATAAAAAAGAACAAAATCATGAAATTCGCGGCAACCTGGATGGAACTAGAATCTATAATACTGAGTGACCTCTCACAGAAACAAAGAGTATCACATGTTCTCTCTCATATAGTGAACCTTGAACATCCAACGTAATACTATAAGAAAATGACTGACAGTGGTGGGAAACTATGGGGAGGGGAGGGGAAGGGAGATGGGATTAACAGTACTCAATATATGTCTGGGGACGGGGAGACACCTCTTATCAACAAGGGTGCCTGAACGAAGCATATTTGTATACCTAACCCTTAACTGTACCCCACAATATCATAATAACAAATACTGATTATTAAAAAAAAAAGAAAGAAAAACTTTCTGCTGCTGCTCTACTCTTCCTGCTTCTTAAACAAGGTACATTTGCCTCCATTCCAGTTGATCATGTCAAATGACTGTCATCTTCTTTTCCCTTAAAAGTAAAGCTGAAGGACATAATGAAAACAAGTGTTAAATGTGTCCTCAACTCACCTTTCTCTTGCATTTCTCCAGACTGTTTAATTCCAGAAACAAAGCACCACTTACATGTTTGGTGTTGACTTAGGAAATGGTGGGGAGAGAAGTGGGGAAAGAATGGAAAGGGTTTGCAGAAGTAACAGGTCCTGACGGATAAAGGCATTTGTAATCTTGATGTGTCAGGATAGGAGACTTACAACATGAAACAATAACTAGATGTAGCATGTTTTTAAATAAATGCTAAACTGTGCATTGTAGCCTCTGAACAGGAAATCCTGAAGAGTGGGACTAGAGTTGCGCATGAAGATTCTCTACGGCTTAGGGAAATAATGATTCTAGTCAGAGCACGTGTAATGTGGCCGTCAAACAGGGATTGCTATGGAGGGGCATGAGATTGGACAGGCTGAGGGTGCAAGATTATGGAGGATGCAGAAGAGTAACTGGCCAAGAGCAATATCTATGGATTGGAAATAATAATTTTAGAAATTTATTTTGTGACACATCATAAACTCCAGGAGAACAGCAAGGTGGTTAAAAACCTTGTGCTTTCTGATAATTTAACTGAACTGCAAGAATAAAGTATTTTTCGTAGTTCAATGTTTCCAAGGCTTCTGGCCTTCAAAACTGTTTCTTCATATCTATTGACCAAAGCATCTTTTCTTATTTTTTCTCCAGTTGATGATTTACATTTACTCTTCTCACCTCTATCACAAGGCCACTAGTAAGATGACTTCAGGCATAATTCCAGTAATACCCATCCTATCCATAATTCCTTTTACAGATATTTCTTAATTACCTCCTTTTTCTCCTTCATTTAACATGATTCATCTGCCTAGATAGTGACCTTTCACTTTTTCACTTTCCCCAACACAAACTCCACATGGCTCAAGTTTCCTTGGTTTGCTTCTGACTATCCCTTAGTCCTAGATTCCTTGAAACTCTTAAAATTATTTCCACCAAATTCTTTAAATTAGCTAGGCTACCATATGTTCATTCACATGTATGAAGAAGCACATGTACATCTTCTAAATAACTGCTATTTTTCATGAGACTTTTATATCTAACACCATGTTTTGTTACTAAATACTGGAGTAATAATTTATCATCAAAACTATTTTACAGATGAGAAACCTGAGGAAGAGTAAAAATATCACAACTCATTAACTGTCCAAGTATCAAGTGTAAACTAGGTGGCTGACCATGACTAAAACAAAGTCACAGTTCCTTCCTTTTCCTATTATACCACTTACAACAACTAAAAAATTGTTTTAATTATATCAATTGTCAATAAAAATAATAATAACAATTAATACTTATTAGGTATTTGATAAACCAAAGTTTCTCATCTGTAAATGCAAGTATTACAAACATTTACATTGCATAAAAGAGACTAACTGTGTCTTAGCCTCTACCCATATCTATAAATGGGAACAAAATAGTACTTACCTTGCAGGGTCATTACAAGCATTAAATGAGTTAATAAGTGTTTAGCACTTAGAAGAAAACCTGATATAGAACAAGCACTCAATAAATGTTAGCCGTTAAAAAAAGAAAAGAGGCCGGGCTCGGTGGCTCAGCCTATAATCCCAGCACTTTGGGAGGCCAAGGCAAGTGAAATGCATGAGCCCGTGGGTTCGCGACCCACCTAGGCAACTTGGCAAGACCTCGTCTCCACAATAAATAAAAAATTAGCCGGGCGTGGTAGTGCGCATCTGTAGTTACGGCTACTTGGAAGGCAGAGGTGGAAGGATCACCGGAGCCCAGCAGGTCGAGGCTGCGGTGGCTGGGAGTGTGCCACTGTACTTGTCTGGGCGACAGAGTGAGACTCCAACTCATAAAAAAAAAAAGAAAGAAAAAAGAAAAAAGGAAGGAAAGAAGGAAGGGAAGAAAGCAAGGAGGAAGGGAAGAAAGGAAGGCAAAAGGGATGTAAGGAGAGAGGGAGGGAAATAGAGAAAAAGAAAGAAGAAAGGAAAAAAAGAAAATTAAAATTAGGGCATGTCCTTATAAATAATGCTTCACTTTTTGTTTGTTCTATATTCTAACACTTGTTATGTTATATGCCTTTATTTAATAATTATAGAACTTGTAATAATCACTACAGAATTCTCATATGGTCTTAGATAGAAGAACTTCTAGTTTTCTGGTATAAAGTGATTCATGTGAATCAATGACCAAAGCTAGTCTAAAATCAAATATAACATCTGGATAGGGTGTCACTTTTTAAAAATTGATACATGCAAAAGAAACAAGCAGGAAATTTAAGAAAAAAATGTGTTTTCTGTAGATAGAATCCAAATGTATTTTTTAAAGATAGCAACAGAAGTGAGGCCAACATTTAGAATGTAATATAATTTAAGATACTGAAAAATATCCAAATATTAGGAGTACCATGCTGTGCTGAACATTTATCTACATGTCTTTAATGGAGACACAGAGGAATTTGTTGGATTTAGATTAGACATAATATCAATTTCAAAAGGCAGGGCTGTCACCAGCACACCACCTGTTTCCACAGGACAGATCTGAGGACCGCCAGAGCAGTTGGAAGGGTAGAAGCAACAACTGTAGATAAACTCCCCTCAAATCCTAATCCTTGAACTAAGCAAGCACTGACGTGGTTCAATGAAAAGTATAGCTGAAAAATTTTTTTAAAGTTAGCCTTAAGAAAATTTTAGCAAAAGAAATTTAGCAATAGGCAAATAGGATAACACATCATAATCAAGGAAGACTTAGCCTATGAATGTAAGGTTGGTCTAATATTCAAAAATCAATCAATGCCATTCACCATATTAATAGGCTGAAAAAAATGTGGCCATCTCAATAAACACAGAAAAAGGACTTGACTTAATAATTCAATATCTACTCATGATTTAAGAAAAAAAAAAGCTATCAGCAAACTAGATAGGCAGGAATGTCCTCAAACTAATAAAGGGTATTTTTTAAATACCTACAGATAAGTTATAATTAATGGTAAAGTCTTAAGTGCTTTCTCCTCTCAGTATCAAGAGGAAATGTATTTTATTTGTTCTCAATACCAGGAAAAAACAGGATGTTTGTTTTCACCACTGCTAGTCAATATTTTACTGAAGGTCTTATTCAATAAAATAAGCTAAGAAAGGCTGGGCTCGGTGGCTCAGCCTGTAATCCCAGCACTTTGGGAGGCCGAGGCGAGTGGATTGCCTGAGCCTGCAGGTTCGAGATCCACCTGGGCAACTTGGCAAGACCTCGTTTCTACAATAAAAAAAAATTAGCCAGGCACGGTAGCACGTGCCTGTAGTTCCAGCTACTTGGAAGGCTGAGGCGGAAGGATTGCTGGAGCCCAGCAGGTTGAGGCTGCGGTGGCCAGGAGCGTGCCACTGCACTCCAGTCTGGGCAACAGAGTGAGACTACAACTCAAAAAATAAAATAAAATAAAATAAAATAAGGCAAGAAAAAACATAAAAGACATACAGATAGGAAAATTGTTTCTTTTCAAAAACAGTATTATCATCAATGTAATAACTCCAAAGGAAACTAACAAAAAAGTTGTGAGAACCATTAAGTGAGTTTCGCAGCTTCCAGGAAAAAGATCAATATACAAAACCATTTCATTGTATTTCTAAACACTACAAGAAAACAACTGGAAAATAAAACTTAGAAAATAATAACATTTGCAATAGCACCCAAGAATAAAATACTCGGGGGAAAGTTAACAAATCATGTGCAAGACCTATACCCTGAAAACAGCAAAATGTTATTGACGGAAATTAAATAAGAACTAGATAGATGAAGAGAGATACCAGGTTGATGGGCTGGAAGTCTAGATATTGTTAAAAAGGCATTTCTCTCCAATAGAAGCAACAAATATAAGTCTTTTCAAAATCTTAATGGACCTTTTTGTAAAAATTATAAAATTAATTCTAAAATTTCTATGAATATGCAAAGGACACAGAAAAGCCAAGACAATTTTTTAAAAAGAATAAAGTTGAAGGAATACACTACTTCATTTCAAGTTAATTCAAGTTTAAGTAATAAATATACATCATATATAAAACAGGCTGGGCCTGGTGGCACATACCTGTAATCTTAGCACTTTGGGAGGCAGGAGGATTGCTTAAGGCCAGGAGTTTAAGACCAGTCTGGGCAACATAGAGAGACTTTATCTCTACAAAAAAATTAGCTGAGCATGGTGGTGCATGCCTTAGTCCTAGTTACTCAGGAGGCTTAGGCAGGAGCCCAGCAGTTCAAGGCTGCAGTAAATTATGATCATGCCACTGCACTTCAGCCTGGGCAACAGAGTAAGACCCCATCTCTTAAAAATAAAAATATACACACATACAGATGTAAAACATATATGTATGTATTATAAAGATAATGACAGACATACAAATCAAGGACTAGAACAGAAAGTTCAAGAATTGACTAATGTATGTGACCCTACATCACTTAATGACAGGAATATGTTCTTTGTTGTTGTGTATACATCACAGAGTGAATGTACACAAATCTAGATGGTCTAGCCTACTACACAGCCAATCAAACTATAGGGTATAGTCTATTGTTCCTGGCTATATAGCGTGTTACTGTGCTGAATACTGTAGGCAACTGTAGCACAATAGTATTTGTGTATCTAAACATATCTAAGCACAGAAAAGGTACAGTAAAAATACAGTATAAAAGACAAAAAATGAAATGGTACACTTGTATGGAGCTCTATAGATGAGTAGTGAGCAGTAAATGAATATGAAGGCCTAGGGCATTACTGTCCATGCCACACTACTATAGACTTTATAAACACCGTACACTTAGACAACACTAAATTTATTAAAAATAATGTTCTTTCTTCAACAATAATTTAGCCTTAGCTTACTGTAACATTTTTACTTTATAAACTTTAATTTGTTTTTAACTTGACTCCCTTACAATAATGCTTAGCTTTAAAAAATCATGTTAAGCCGGGCTCGGTGGCTCAGCCTGTAATCCCGTGCCTTCGGAGGCTGAGGTGAGTGGATTGCCTGAGCCCGTGGGTTCGAGACCCGCCTGGGCAGGCGAGACCTCATCTCTACAATAAATCAAAAAACTAGCCAGGCGTGATAGCGCGCGCCTGTAGTTCCGGCTACTCGGAAGGCTGAGGCGGAAGAATCGCCGGAGCCCAGCAGCTTGAGGCTGTGGTGGCCGGGAGCGGCCACTGCACTCCAGTCTGGGCGACTGAGTGAGACTCCAACTCAAAAAAAAAAAAAAAATCATGTTATACTCCTACTAAAAAATGCTTTATTTCTTTATATCCTTATTCTACAAACTTTTTTCTATTACAGTTTTTCTTTTTACTTTTTAAACTTTTTTGTAAAAAACAAAGATACAAACACATATATTAGCCTAGCTCTACACAGGGTCATGATCATTAATATCACTGTCTTCTGCCTCCATGTCCTGTCCAATTGGAAGGTCTTCAGGGGCAATAATATACACAGAATTGTCATCTCCTATGACAACAATGCCATCTTCTGGAATACTTCCTAAAGTACCTGCCTGAGGTTGTTTTACTGTTAATTTTTTTTATATATAAGAAGAGTAAGGTCTAAAATAATGATAAAAAATATAGCAAATACATAAACTAGCAACATAGTTGCTTATGATCATTATCAGGTATTATGTACTATATGTAATTGTATGTGCTATACTTTTATATGCCTGGTAGTACAGTAGGTTTATAGCATCACCACAAACATGTGAGTAATGACTGTGATGCTATATCACCAGGCAATAGGAATTTTTCAGTTCCATTATAATATTAGGGGACCACTGTCATATATTCAGGTATATGTTTACCAAAATATAATTATGTATGTCATGGCTGTTAAATAATTAAATGTTAAATAATTTTTGATAAAAGTACCACGGTAATTCAATGAAGAAAGGATGAATAGTGTATGCAAAAAAATTAACTTCGACCTGTACCTCATACTATATATGTATGTTAACTCAAAATGAAACACTGACCTGAATAAACAGTAAGTAAAAACCATGAAACTTCCAAAAAGAAAACAGCAGAAAAATTACTTGTGACCCTGAGTTGGGCAAGTATCTCTTAGATAGAAAAAGCACGAGCCATGCAACAGTCCAATTTTTAAAATGAACAAAACATTTACATATATGTTACTTCATAAAATATCTGCTTTTATCATTGGTCATTAGGAAAAGGTAAGTTAACCCTACAAATCCACAGAAACCACTACACAAAGCTAGAATGGCTAAAATTTAAGAAGACTAACAATAGCAAGCATTGGCAAGGATGTGGAACAACTGCAACTTATCAAATGCTATTGGGAATGCAATATGGTACAGGACATTTAGAAAATAGTTTGGCAGATTTATCCAAATTTAAAATTTATTCTGCTCATCAAATGACACTATCAAGGAAATGAAGTGGCAAACCATAGACTGGAGGAAATATTCTAAATACTGTACCTGACAAAGTAATCAGACAGAAAATATAAAGAATTTCTACAAAACAATAATAAAAAGACAAATAATCCAATAAGAAATGGGCTAAGGATTTAAACAAATAGTGAAGACTGAGTAAAAAGTGGCATAGGAGAACCTTTTAGTGATAGAAATGTTCTGTAGTGACTAAAGTAATGGGTGCCTTAGTGTATATGCTTGTAAGAACATAAATTTGTACACACATGTGTATGTATTTCATTATATATAAATTTTACCTCAATTTTAGAAAACTAAAAAATAATATTTTAAATCTATATATTACGGCATTGGTTTATCTTTTTTTTAGAAAAAAATCCACCTACATTTAGGCCTACAATACTCAAGTTTCATACTGACCCCATTCTGGTGTATGAAACTTCTTTGTAAGTTATAAAGTACTGCTATAGACTGAATGTTTGAATACCCCCAAAATTCATATGTTGAAACCCTAATCCCCAATGTGATAGTAGCTGGAGGTGGGACTTTAAAAAGGTAATCAGGATTGGATTAGTGCATGAGTGTGGAGCTCCCATGATGTATTAATACCTTTACAGAAAGAGGAAAAGACATGCGATCTAAGGACACAATTCAGAATAGGGCCCTCACCAAAAACCTGACCATGCAGGCACCCCGATCTCAGACTTCCTGCCTCTAGACCTATGAGAAATAAACGTTTGTTTTTTAAACCACCCAGTATGTGGTAATTTGCTGTAGCAGCCCAAACTGACAAAGATAATTACTAAAACCACTTCAACAAAATAATTCTTTTTAAAAATTATTATTTTATATCCTAAAATCACTTCTTGTGGGTTTCAAGAAGTACATCTTTTTCTAGTGATCTAGGGTTTAATGGAAAATTCAGTATTTATCCTATCCATATTTGTTACTAGACTCTTAAAATCCCATATTAGTCTCTCTTAGTGGTTTCTGATGGCAAGTTTTCTCAATTCTTTAATAAAATTAGGTATTCTTTTTCATACTATTTACTAACTTTTTCATTTTTATACATGATATTCTAGTGATTAATGGCCCTCTGTGTATTTTCAATACTCTTCCATAAGGATCAGCCATTTAATTACTGACCTTTGTAGTTATAAGAATTCATTTGGCTAATGTCTTTAAAAGTGTCCTAAATCTTTCATTTGTTCATAAATGTCAATTTTACATCAATGGAAAATGACCCTCCAATCCCAGCCTGTCTGCCCTTGCTAAGGCCAACGTGCTCTTGATCCTCATTTATCTCTGTCCCCTCTCAGTACACATCATCATCAATTCCTGACCATAGCAAGTAAGCTTCTACCTTCCAGTTGCTGGTGTACTTGCCTTCTCTAGTCTCACTTCCCAGATATCATACCTTGACTGATTTCCAAATGCCAGATTCCATAGATTACCAGAGATCGCTGCCCCCTGAACTGACTTCCAGGTTTACACACTTTGACACACTTACATTCCTTGACTGGTGACCTAATACCATAATAGACCTTTTGCACTGTACTTTCCTCAGCCTAGTGGTCTAAGTTCTCCAAAGTCTGTCAGGTTATAGCATCAATAACTGACAGGAGTCTTGGAAGAATAAAAACTGGCTTCTATCTTTTAAAAAGTCTTATCTAATATATCTTTAATGAAGCCCATAGAATTTTAATCCAATGTGATGAGTAAAAATAGATCAAAGTCTATGTTAAAATGAAAGACAATAATGAGGAAAGAAGGAAGAGTCAGACAGAAATCAAGAGCCACAGAGATGGGTGAGGGGAGAAATAAAAGAGACAATGAGGCAAAGAAAGTAATGTAAAAGATAGAAAGGAAGAGAGAAGTAGAGAATAAAAAATGAAGAGCTAACAGTGGTAGGGAGATGTTTAAAAATCAAGATGGAGAGAGAGAGAGAAAATCAGACAGAGGAAGAAAGATGAGGAGAGACACAGAGATCGGCGTTCCTCACACAGAGAAGGGAAGAGAGAGAAGTCAGTCTTCCTTGTCTCCCCTCCCACTCTTCTCCATCCCTCCTGAAAAAAATGAAATAAAATAAAAAACATATCACCCAAACTCCAAATACGAGTCATATCCACTTTGCTGTAGTAGAAATGAGTGACCAGGGATTTCAGTTTCAATGAGTGCACAAAGATGAAAACAATGAACAAACACACCTACACACACACACAACTAATACCTATCTGGCATCTCTCTGCCTGCTCTTACACCTTATCTTAAGCTGGTTCTAGAATTATCTACACTGTACAGAAGAAACTGAACCTTTTAAGAAAGGGTTCTGAACCAGAGAGAGGAACCTGGCCAGCTGCATGCCTTCTTCCCTCCCTTCAAGTCTCAAATGACATCCTCTGAGGTGTACTAGGACACCTCCCCCTTGTCCTTGTTCAGAATACTTTCCACTCTTTCTTAGAAAATGCCCCATCCTTCAAATTCTCACCCCAACTTATTCAGGGACAGAGTCTTGTCCACCTCTGTGCTTTGGGCATACAGGATAGTGCCTGGTACACAAAAGTTATCAATAAGCAAATCAATGCATCCTGGTCCTAGACACCTATGTATAAAAACACATACATACACTACACATATGTTTACGATTCACAGACACATGAACTTTTATAAAGAAATTTGTTCTTAGTACTAACAAAAATGGTCTCCTCATAAATTTCCTTTGAATCTATTCTTGCTCCAGTGTTCTCAGCCTTATCATCCAAACTATTCACACCAGCTGAAAACACTTTCACCTAATCAGTAAGGTCTGTTGATCTTATCTTCTAAATGTATCCTATTTCATCTCCATGCCAAAAGAAAAATCAAACCTTCTTGAATGGGTCTCCCCAAACTTTTCCATCTGCCATATTATTGCCAGGAACCTTTCCAATCGAGCCACATTTTTCATGAGACATCTTCAGTGGAAATCTATAAAGAAATAGCTTCCCATTTCTTTCATAATTGACATTGAACTCCCTATTATGGTATTGAGAATTTTCCCATTTACACCCTAACTCACCTTCTTAAAATCATTTCCTATCCCCCCCTCTCTCCATCTCTAACTACATCAAATTTCTCATCATTCCCTAAACACTTCTGCTTTTCCCCTCTACCGGGCCTCTATCCATGAACACTCACATTTCCTTTCCCTCCCTTTCTTCACATCTAGATCTTTGAAAATTCAGCTCAAACTGCTCGCATTCCTCAATCTGATCACTGACCCCAGGGAGGGTTTGTCATTTCTGTCTCTCAATTTCCAATGCACTTGAAATATATATGTTACTGCTCAAATCATAACATATGATAATTATTTAAGTATCTTTCTTCCCCAGTACAATGGAGTTGTACAAGTATAGACTGTCTCATTGACTTTTTAAGGTATTCAAGGGCTTAGCACAGAATCTTGCCCAATAAATATGTGAAGAATAAATAAACATACCTTTCTGTGCTTTAATCAGTTGCTTTCCAATTTCTAGTGTCACAAAGGCTGTGCCATTTAGAACTATGTCAGTTATGGTCTTCCAAGCATTAGCAGAGAGTCTTTCAGTGGGAGAAATAAAATTCCCTGCTGCATTATTTATCACGATCTAATAAATGAATAAAGCAAGTTATAGAAACTTTTAGATGAGAAAAAATATTTTCCCTCTAGAGCTTTTATTTCCAAAATTTATCAATAAAAAAATACAATAAAAGTATAATAGTCAGCCTCAAAACAATACCATGAGATTTGGCTCCATTTTACGTCCTTTGAGTCTGGGGAAAATCTCCTATGTGATTTACCAAATTTCAGAATCATAACCCCTTTCTTTAAATTAGGGTAGACTCCATTATTAAGAAAATTAATATAGATTACGCATATTTACCATGTGTCTACACTTTATTTCAAGGAATAGCAGGAAACGCCTTTTTTTTTTTTGAGTTGGAGTCTAACTCTGTAGCCCAGACTAGAGTGCAGTGGCCGCTCCTGGCCACCGCAGCCTCGACCTGCTGGGCTCCGGCGATCCTTCCTCCTCAGCCTTTCAAGTAGCTGGAACTACAGGCGTGCGCTACCACGCCCAGCTGATTTTTTTTAATTTATTGTAGAGATGAGGTCTCTACAAGTTGCCCTGGCGGGTCTCGAATCCGCGGGCTCAGGCAATCCACTCACCTCAGCCCCCCAAGGCGCGGGATTACAGGCTGTGCCACCAAGCCCAGCAGGAAATGCCTTTTAATTTCTGGTGTCATTTTAGTTTAACTTACCCAATGAAACTCTGGTTGGTGACCTGTTTCTTCAGTAAAGACTCTGCTTAGTTTTACAGCAGAGTTAATATTATTGGTCTCTCTGAAAATATGTTTAACATAGGAAAGTGCTTTCTTTAAGAATACTGCAAGAAATGGCTTCTCTCCAATAAATGAACCAAACAACAGCAAAATATCAATGCATATCAGTTCTTAAAAGGAGAAATTTAGAATTTCTTGCAGTTTTTTTTGTTTGTACTGTTCCCCTTCACTGAGAAAGATAATCAAAAGTTATTAAGAAAAGCAAAGAGCATGAATCATTTAAACTAGATGCTGTGCTCTTGGATAACTGCTCTTGTTATTTCATAATCTTATTAAATAAAGTGAAATCAAGTTTGTTCAATAATTGATCAAAATGTATTTTTTAAGTATTCCTGAAAGAAAGCAGTATAGCCGTCCTTGTAATCTGTTCCTTGCTTTAAGCAGAGCTGGCATTTTCCTAGAGACAGAAAAGAGGTGCTTCTCAACACAGCCCTTGCTCATATTTTAATTTCTGTGTGCATCTTGGTGGGTATTATGGACATCAAATGCCTAGGACTTTGGCTTCATCACCATTACACTTACATCAGGATGTCCTGCGACTTTGATCAGTTCTGACACAGTGTTTTGAACCATAGCAGGATCCCTCACATCACACTGAATTGCATGAACCTGCAAAATAACAAATAGAAAAAAGAATATAACATTTTCTAGATTTCCTAAACCAAAAACATGAGCAAATTATTTAAATATGTTACAATTCCTAAATCTAAATTAAGTGATTCCTTTTTAATGTACCTTATTTCCAGTTTGAGAAGAAATTTCTTCTGCAGTAACTTTCAAAACATCAATCTTCCTAGAAATGAACACATGGTGCTTTGCATGAGTTCTGAAATCACTTCATATTACATGTTTCTTTTTAATTTCATAAGCTAAGGAATACAAAATTTACAGTATTTCTGAGGAAGTACGAAAGTTGGATTTACAAACAAATCAATTTTAATGAGTTCATTTTCTAAAAGTCAAATTTAAACAATTTGTGTGTGTGTGTGTGTGTGTATATATATAGTGTGTGTGTGTATGTGTGTGTGTGTGTATATATATATATATATATATATATTTTTTTTTTTTTTTTTTTTTTTTTTTTTTTTTTGAGTTGGAGTCTCACTCCATCGCCCAGACTGGAGTGCAGTGGCACGCTCCCGGCTACTGCAGCCTCGATCTAATGGGCTCCGACGATCCTTTCGCCTCAGCCTTCCAAGTAGTCGGAACTACAGGCACACGCTACCACACCCGGCTAATTTTGTATTTATCGTAGAGATGCGGTCTCGCCAAGTTGCCTGGGTGGGTCTCGAACCTGTGGGCTCAGGCAATCCATTCACCTCGGCCTCCCACAGTGCTGGGATTACAGACTGAGTCATCGAGCCCAGCCTAATTTGTATATATTTGATACTAATCTGCTGGATTAGTCATTTTTAAATCAGTTACTTCAGCATTATCTACTTATAGGTTTAAATTATTTCCTTAATTACATTTTATCTGTTCTTTCACCCAAGCTAGGTTTACAAAGAAAATATATTCATGATATAATGTTAGTAGGTTTGGGACCAAATCTATGGGTTCAGATAATCTACATGCATTCAGTCACATGCCCTTGAAAGAAACACAAAAAATAAACCATGAATAGAAACTATGTAACATTAAAGTGAAAAGAATATTTTTAAATGCTTAAAAACGACCGGGCATGGTGGCTCAGCCTGTAATCCCAGCACTTTGGGAGGCCGATGCAAGAGGATTGCCTGAGCCTGGGGGTTGGAGACTAGCCTGGGCAACTTGGTGAGATCTTGTTTCTACAATAAATCACAAAAACTAGCCCGGCGTGGTGGCATGCGTCTGTAGTTCCAGCTGCTTCAAAGACTGAGGTGGAAGGACTGCCTGAGCCCAGCAGGTTGAGGCTGCGATGGCCGTGAGCATGCCACTGCACTCCAGCCTGGGTGACAAGAGTGAGACTCCAACTCAAAAAAAAAAAAAAATCCTTAAAAACATTGTAACATAAAAACAAAAATGTTCTGGTCAATTTACAGTCATGAATGACATAGTGACTGTGGTTCAGATAATTGCCTAGCCTACCTAAAATTTTACATCATCCAAAATAGTGGAATGGATTTTTCTACCAGTCTCCAAAGCCCCTACAACTTGCATTAGTTATGAATATCAGGACATGCCTAAATAAGAAGAAACTACTTCCACATGATCTTAGGTTTCCTATATTCATCACAGTAATAGATATTTTGATTATCTACTCATAGAAAATGATCAATCAAAGCTGTAACCATGATCACTTCCACTGAAAACAAAGAAACCTCCATGTAATACTTAAAAATTTTTTTTTTCTTTTTTGAGATGGGATCTTTCTACATTGCCCAGGCTGTTCTTGAACTCTTGTCTTCAAGTGAGCCTCTTGCCTCAGCTTCCCAAGTAGCTGTGACTACAGGTGTGCACCACCCTTCCTAGCTCCATGTAGTACTTTTTAACTACATTTTCATGTACATACAGAAAAACAAACAACTCTATAACTGAATTTGGGAAATGGAAATATCATCAGTTCTATAATTGTCATTATTTCTATCACCTCAAATTATAACTTTTTCCAAAAACATTTATTTAAATAGTCTACAAAATATTTAATATAAAAATTAAGATGCAAATCAAACAACTTTGGCAACAGTGTTTTTAATGCTATGACATGAAACAGTTTCTTCAATAGACTCACCAAGCGACTTGCTGAAACAGACTTACCGGCTGGCTATCACACACTGAGCACCTAGGCTGGACAGAAGAGTCGTCATTCCTTTACCAAGGCCAGTACCTCCCCCAGTAATGAACGCCACTTTTCCTTGAAAACTATTAGGTGCTAGCATCGCTTTTTGAAGGGGTGGGAAGAATTTAGAATGTAAAGCTTCAACGTTTTGATATAATATTTTCGTCCCATAACTGAAAAACTAAAAGGAGAAAAAAATGAATTGAAACTTGCATACGTGTATTTCCAAGACACAGATGAATTTTTAAAAACTTACTCTTGAACTTCAATATTAATCATATTCTTGGATTAACACAAATTCACTGTAGACACAGTGGTATTGTACTTAATTGTTATTCTTTTGCTTTCCGAATATTAAGTATACTAGTAAAAGGGTTAAAAATAATAATAAAAATAACAGGCTCTAGAGCTAGACTACACAGAATATAATTTTCTCCCTACCTGTATAACCTTCAACAAGTTGTTTAACCTCTCTTTGCCTCCGTTCCTTCATGTATAAGACAGGGACAATAAAAGAACCTTCTTCACAGGACACTGTGAGGATTATATAAGTAAACATAAGAAAAATACCTAGAGCAGTGTGTAGCACAGAGTAAACACCGTAAATGATAGCAGGTATTTTGCTTAAATGTAACTTTTTTGGGTTGTTGTTGTTTGAATCAATTGCCCAGGATAGAGTGCAGTGGCCCGATCATGGCTCACCACAGCCTCAACCTCCTGGGCTCAGGCAAGCCTTCCACCTCAGCCTCCCAAGTAGTGGGACTACAGATGCGTACCACCATGCCTAGCTAAGTTTTTGACTTTTTTTTTTTCAGAGACAAGGTCTCAATATGTTGCCTGGTCCCAAACTCCTGGGCTCAAGTAATTCTTTCGCCTTGGTCTCCAAGGTGCTGGGATTACAGGCATGAGCTTCCATGCCCGCCTCAAATTTAACTTTTAAAAAACTAACATAAAGCATTTTTGTCTTTCAACAAAAACAATTTGGATAACAATCATATTCCACATTTGAATCACTAAAAAAAATTGTTTTAATTCTTTATAAGGCTTATTAAATCAAATGCCTATTCCCATATTGTCTTCTGGCCAAAAAGCTTAGAACAGACATTTCTGTTATTTTTTTAAACGGGGGGAAAAAAATCAATCCATTTTGAACTAAAAAAAATATTTTTATCACCCTGTTTTATAATTTATAGCTTATACTCACTTGTGAAAAATCACTGCTATTCTTTTTATTTAATTATAAAAACCACCCTTAAGTGCTGAATACAATAACAAGACAATAGGAGCTAGCATCCATTAAATGGTTACCATGTGACAGGATTAGGTATCAAACTAATCGTCACAACAACCATAAGATATAGGTATTATTTTTACCCCATTGTACAGGAAGTGCTCAGAAAAATTAAAAATACAGCTAAAGCTGCAGAACCAAGATTCAAACATTGATTGGCAGGCTCCAGAGCCTTCTTCCATAACCACCTTGTATATTGCTTCTGACTTTTCTGAGCTCTTACTAATCTTAATGATTACACCAGGGAAATATGTGATATTCCATAAGATCATGGTTGCAAGATTAAAACTCTGGAATATCATTTCCTGCTAGAGTACTTATGTAAGCTAAATAAGCTGCCATCAGTTGATCCAGGATATCTGGAAATTTATCCTAAGAAAAGAATAAGAAATGTGGTCAATGATTTAGGATAAAGCTGTTCCTCAACTGAAAATTGCACAAGAAAAGGCTTATGATGTGATGTTATGTGAAAAAAAAGAAACAAATATACGATATGTTCTTAGCTACCAGTAAAAATATATTCTTAGAAAAAAGGTTGGAAGGAAATAACAGGAAGTAGTAGACTCAACATTTACCATATGCCAAGGCTTTCCAAAGACTTTTCTCACAACAACCCTATAAGGTAAATTCCATTGTTACTCCAATTTCATAGCGAGGAAATTGAAGTACAGGTAACTAACTTTCAAAAATAAATAATAATAAGTAGTAAAGATTTAATTCAGATCCAAGATCTGGCTGACCTCAGAGTCCACCCTATTGCTTTACATAGTTATCTCTAAGATTATGGATAATTATTTGAATCTTTATTTCTATTTTTGGTTGGTTTGGTTTACTACCTATTGCTTTACATAGTTATCTCTAAGATTATGGATAATTATTTGAATTTTTATTTTTATTTTTGGTTGGTTGGTTGGTTTTTAGCACTTTCAAAATGTATTCACAGGCATAGTAGCTCACGCTTATAATCCCAGCACTTTGGGAGCCCGAAGAGAGAAGATTACCTGAGCCCAAGGGCTTGAGATCAGCCTGGGCAAATTGGCGAGGCTTCGTCTCTACAATAAACCAAAAAATTAGCCAGGTGTGGTGGTGTGCCCCTGTAGTTCCAGCTACTTGGAAGGCTGAGGTGGAAGGAACACCTGAGCCCAGCAGGTCGAGGTTGCAGTAGCTGGGAGCATGCCACTACACTCCAGCCTAGGCAACAGAGTGAAACTCTGACTCAAAAACAAAAAAAATGCTATTCATTAAGTATGATTTGATTTTTATAATCTGGAAAAAAATGACTGAAAGACAAAATTACCAAGATGACGTATAAAATAACTGGTGAAGATAAATTTGCAAATCTGGTAATACTCCATGCCACTCGTTATATTTCTTTTAGCTTCATGTTGACAAAGCATTTTCTTTTCATATCCTTTTGCTAAAGTATAATAATCCAAGCAACAATACAATAATCCTTTTCAACATAAATGGTACTTCTACTTAAGGCTGCCATCTGCCTCCAGAACTATTACATTAAGATGATGAATCAAAAAGTTTGTACAAGTAGGCTGGTTAATTTGTCACTGTGTAATAATAATGAAAAGGTGTATTCTAATTTTCCAGAGGCTCTACCATGAATTTTTATTTAGCACTAATTTTTGTAGGGAATTTGATATGGTGCACCAAGAACAATAATTAAACAAGATATCTGCATACAAACTTTCTTTTTTTATTTATATTAAAAAACATTTCCTCAACCTTCTTACTGGTAGAGGAAAGGATATAAAGGGGAAAATATAACATTTGATAAAAACAATTCCTAATTAGGGTCTATAATGTAACAGTTTATTATAAGGCAGTCTTACCCATTTCATCTTATTTGCTGATCAATACTGATCTTATAATTCCACTTTCTCACCAAACCAGAAGTTAAGAAATTAATATGTTATTTTAATTCACATTAGCCCCTGACAATTCACAGTATATATATGAATATAAATTCAAGCCATCTCTTGGCTTACAGGAAGTTGTTAATTTCAACATCATTAAGATCCATAGAGATGATCAGACCATGTTAAATCCCCTATTTCTAGGGGATCCTTAATAACCTAAGATAGTATTTTAAATGTTTCTTTCTTAATTATGAAAAGTGGATACAAAACGGGCTTTTAAAGATGTTTAAATCTTACTTTGTAGTTTTTTCTGGAATTTGCTTTCAATCATGGAAATAATACCTTCCATATATTGATTTCTCTGAAGACGAAGATCTTTAGTGAAATAAGATACTTAAAAATTTCTAAAGTCTTCCAATTTTGTCTTCAGATTTTTGTAGTGTTAGAAGCTCTAAATCTCTCCCCAACAAAATTAGCTTATCACCTACCTGCCCAGCAATACTCATCACTCTCCCACATCATATAAACAATCTTTCTCCTTCGTGTATTCCTAAATTATAGCATCTAAGCTAATGAGATGTGTCATGCATCTAATCCTCAAAATGGCAATTCTGAAAAAAAAGTCTTGACTTTGTTCCTTCCCTAAAGGACAAGAACTGTATCAATGAGATGTATACTTAAGGTACCTATATATTTTGGTTAATCTAAAATGTCTAAAGTAAATATCTAGAATAGAGGTTGATTGGTATTCCTAGGACAAATATGTTTTGTTAGGTCTGCCAATGTTTTAAAATTTTGAGCCAACATTTAGATATTGGAAAAATTCACATAAAAATCAGAAGCTCTATGAACACTTGGGTCTACCTTCCTACATGGTTAAGTATGACTATGACTGGGCCCTTGGGACTAGGCCTGAGCTCTGCCTAGCCCTGACTCATGCAGGCAAAGTGAGTCCTTTTCAGTTGGGTGGCCTTTTTGTATACAGGGCTTGCAAGGACCTGAGGCATCTGAGTCTAATTAATACCCAAGAAACCAACACAAAAAGGAAGAAGCAAAGCAAGGCATTTATTTATTTATTTATTTTACATCACAGATACATTTCTGGAATTTCATGTAAAACAAATTTCTGGAAAAAATAAATGTTTAATATGCTAGGCACATTATTAAATTATTAAAAGCCTGTTTCAACTCTATAAAAACCATACAATAATAGACTCTCATATGGAAGTTGAAAGGCTAGATGAGTTAACATTTAAAATAACCCTTAGCTTAGCTAGCAATTTTGCCATCACCATCATACGACTGATGGGGCCTCCACGTTAAAGTCTCATCCTTCTAAAACATGGATTCCTTCCAAAGTCAAAAAGACAAAAATCAAAACTCTTGAGCACAGCATTCAAGCCATTGGACAATATAGTTTCAACCTACTTTTCTAGCCCAACTTCCTACCCAGTCTGACACATAAGGATAAAAAAACTCTATACTTAGCAACCCCTCAGCAGTTTCAAAACTTGCCACTTTCACCTTCTAGCCTTTGCTCCTGCTTTCTTATCAGCCTGAACTACCCACTTTCTTTCTCAACCCAGCAGAATCAGCCCTCAAAACCAGGCGACAGTGTCAAGGTCTCTGTTGACACTTTTTAACAGGCATCTTTGTTAAAAACAGGCAAATAAATCCCTTGCATGCTAGACTGTGAGCACTCAGGTAGGCAGGAACACTACCTTATTCATCCCTAGAATTGGGTTTCTAGCACTAATTAAACATTCAATAAATGATGGTTTTACTGGATGTAACACTGACTGGCCAGGCTCCAAATCCATTCAAAAGTGCATGGGTGCTGACATGCAGTTTTATGTGAATAAATGATAGAAATCCAGCTCTTTGCCATTTGTTTAAAAAAGCTAAAACAGTCATTTCTAATTAGCATAAATTAAGACATTTAAAAGTTAGCTTAAATCCAAGTAAAGAAAATCCAAATCTATCTACATGAGTACTGTATCAACGAGTCATTTGCAAATAGAAAAGCAGGGCAAAGGGCTTAAAAAGGTATTCCACACAAACAAAAAGCACATATAAACCATATTTATAACTGAATAAGCATGTTTAAACAAAAGGAGGTTTCAATTTTCTTCTACTAGACTGGTAAGTTCAAAATATTATAATACATAAGAAACAGCATATTAAAGCCACTTGTACAATCTGTTGATATGAATTGCAGCAACTCCTCCTTAGGAGACCAATTTGGCAACATTTATTAAAATAAATACCCTTTGACCCAGTAACTCCAGATTCAGGAATTCAGCCAACAGTTATACTCACGAACTTGGGAAGGGGTGGGAGGAAAAGAAGCCATGATCAAAGATACACAATAAGATTAAAATGAAATTAAGAAACTAATTCTATTTATAATCATGTAGAAAAGAATATCAATAAATTCAACAAAAGAAGTACAAGACTTATAAATGGAAAACTACAAAACATCATTAAGAAATTAAAGAAGATGGCCAGGCAAGGAGGTTCACGCCTGTAATCCCAGCACTTTCAGAGGTCAAGGTAGGAGAATAGCGTGAGCCCAGGAATTCAACACCAGCCTATAAAAATAAGGCTTACTCTTCAAGACTGAGCTCTATAAAAAATAAAATGAAATAAAAAGAAATTAGAGAAGACCTAAATAAATGAGTTTATGGCTTAGAAAACTTAATTTTGCTAAGAAGGCAATACTTCCTAAATTGACCTACAGATTCAATGAAATCCCTATCAAAATTTTTGCAAGAGTTGACAAGCTTATCATAAAACTGATATGCAAGTGCAAGGGACTCAAAATAGCCAAAAGATTCATTAAAGCACTATTTGTCACTGAAAAGACTAATAAACGATCCATGTACACTTCCGTAAGGGCAATACTCTAATGAATTAGGGCACATCCATATAACAAAGTACTGTTATATGCATCTATTATCTAGTAAATAAAAGGAGTAGAACTTATATGCTGAATGTAAGCATTGTTACATACTGTTTATTCAATCACTCAACAAATGTTTGTTGACTATCAACAATGTGAGATATATGTGTTAAGTGAAAAAGGTAGAGAAAGACGTACAATGTGCTACCATTTGTACGGGATTTTTTAAAAAGGGTATCTTCGTATATTGCCAGGCACAATGGCTCACACCTGTAATCCAAACACTTTGGGAGGCAAGAGGATTGCCTGAGTCCAGGAGTTTGAGACTAGCCTGGACAACTTCGCAAATCCTCATCTCTACAACAAATCAAAAAATTAGCCAGGTTTGGTGACACATGTCTGTGGTTCCAGCTACTTGGAATGCTGAGGTGGAAGGATCACCTGAGCCAAGCAGGTCAAAGCTGCGATAGCCGTGAGCATGCCACTGCATTCCAGCCTGGGCGATAGAGTAAGACCCTTACTCAAGAAAAAGAAAAAGAAAAAAAAAAAGGATATCTTCATATATATATGTTGACATATGCACAAAAAATGTTATAAGGATCCACAAGAAACTATTCATAGTAATAAACTCTTGGTAGAGGGACTTATTATATTGTCACTGAATGTCCTTTCATACTGCTTGAATATTCAGCATGTTCATAAGTTATTTTTCATTAAAAATAGTTGACACAAAATTGAACTATATATGCAAGCATACAATATAAGGGTGTAGAGGGAAAAAGTTATAGCAAGAAAAAAATGGCACAGAATCAGTTTTATGACAAGGATACACACCTTACTTTAAGTGTGAGTACTCCAGGTTAATCACAAAAGTGTGAGCTATATTTATAAGGATAATGAAATGTTTCCATATTTATTTTCTTGGAGTTTCTAAAAAGTGCCTGTTGGTTCAGGTAAAATAACTATTTGTGAGATCAAATTTACTCTGACTCAAACTCACATGATAAGAGCATCACAGATTGGCCCCTGTCATATTAATATAGCAGTTTGATAAACACTGAACAGACCTATTTTTCAAAGGATGAGTCTAAATAATGTACATCTTTGCATTACCAAATCAACCTATGTATTCTCTGCACATAGTAAGTCTTCCATGACATCTCAATTTATTTTGTCCAGTTGCTAGAAGGCACTTGTCTATGCCATGCAAGCATTCTTTTCAATGGCCAGATCACTGCCACTTCAGCATAGTATATGTGGTTTTTAGCTGGAGGCATCTGGATATAAAAGGGACGTCTAGATGGGATGCTCTACTGGATGTTCCAGTGCAGAAAAGGATAGTCCTGCAGAATGAAGAACTGTCGCACCCCAAAGTCCCATAGTGACCCAGCAGACTTTCATAGAACTGAAGTACCTAAGCTCTACCACTCCCATGCCTTGCTACAAACCATGTTAACTCATGTTCTGTTGTCTGTGTGGACTGCTTAAACACATCCGCCTGCTCCTTAACTTAAAGCACAAAGGGCACTGTACAGAAGCCACTGATATTCTGGGCTTCTGCAGAGCACAGATCTCGTTGCCACAGCAACTTGAAGGTAAGGCTGAGCAAATATAAAAGAAAGTGCCTTGCTGGACTCCAAGCTCCAATGCCTAGAATGAATTACGCAGTTGCCAGTAGCAATGCAGAAATTACATTTTTGAGTAATGATATATTTTATAGCAGTGAACATGAGACCTTCAAAACGTAGGTGCCCTGTGCTAAAGGATGTATATCCCATTTTATTATAGTATATATTTGTCTGCAGTTAGATGCAGTCCACACAGATCCCATCCCCATACTATAAAATAAAGAGAGATTTAAAATCACAGAAATAAATTAGGAGGTAATTTGAAATTTTCAACTGGGGTCTTAACTCCTGATGGCTTCTGATTTAAGTAATCTCTTATTGATCCTCTATTATAACATTAGCCAAAACTAGTATGACTATCTTTTCTAAAGCAAAAATTAGAATCCCTGTTCTTGTTTTGATATGGAAATTTGCTTACATGGAAAAGTATTAGAAATAAACATGACATTATGATTGGGTATAGAGTTCATTCATTTATTTATTTTTAGCAAGTTTATTGAGCATCTGCTATGCCCCAGGCAGTGTTCTAGGCAGTGGTAATACATCAGTAAACAAAATAGATACAATATCTACCCTTAACTAGATTATCTTGGGGTAGATGACAGATAAACAAATTAAGTGAAATATGTAGTATATTAAAACTTGGTATGCATTGTCGGGTGAAATAAGGCATAGAATATAGGTGGCTCATTGCTACTTTAGAATGGTCAGAGAAGGCCTCAATAAGGTGACATTGGAGCAAAGACCTTAAGGAGGTGAAGGAAGAGTCACAGGGTTTCACACAAAGGAAAGATCTAGAGCAAAGGCCCTAAGAAGACAGCATATGTAGCACATGGGGGAATAGTTAGAAGGTCAGCATGGCTGGAAGAGAAGGAGGGAAGGAGACAGGGACTGGAGGCAAAGGGAATGAACCATGCAGGCTGGTCAGCCATTGTGCAGACCTAGGCTTTTACTCTGACTTTAGTAGGAAAAAAAAAAATCTACAATTTTTTTTTTTTTAGTTGGGGGTCTCACTCTGTCACCCAGCCTAGAGTGCAGTGGCACCAAGTTCACTGTAACCTCAATCTCCTGGGCTCAGGCGTTCCTTCTCCCTCAGCTTCCTGAGTAACTGGGATTACAGATGTGTGCCACCACGCACCACATCTGGCTAATTTTTTGATTTTTCTATAGAGATGAGGTCTTGCTGTGTTGCCCAAGTTGGTCTTGAACTCCTGGTCTCAAGCAATTCTCTTGTCTCAGCCTTCCAAAGTGCTAGGATTAGAGGCATAAGCCACTATGCCTGGCCAAAGTTTTGAGCAGAGGATTAACAAGATCTGCCTTAAGTTCTCAGGGTATCATTCTGGCTGCTATGTTGGGAATGGAATGTAGAGAGCAAGATTGTAAGCAGGGAGTCTAGTTATGGCATGTAGCAGGCAGACAAGAGATGGTGGTGGCTTAGACCAGGGTGCTATCATCATAAATGGGGTGACGTTACCAAATAAAATTACTTACAAGTGCAAAAGGTCCCAGAAAATGGGCTGTAATAAATTACCACTGTACCTAATATGATTGTTCCAATTATTTCTTATTTTTTAAACTTTTTTATTGAAACAAGATATTTGTACATATTTATGGGGTACATGTGACATAGTTACATGCATAGAAGGAGAAACAAACAAGTCAGGGTATTTAGAATATCCATCACCTCAATGATTTCTTTTTATCTCAAGCCCAATCTCATCACACTTTGCCCTAGTTCATTAAAAGCATATAAGAGGTCTATTTACTGAGAAATTCAAGGCCATTCAACACAGAGAGCTTTTTTCACCTCTCTTGCCCCCAGAAGCCAACAAGCTAGGAGTGGTGACTAAGAGGAGGAGAGCTGAAGATAACTAAGAACTGAAGATACCTAGTTTAAATAGCTGCATGCCATAACTGAAATGACAGAGCTATTTAGAAAACCCAAACAGAAGGATTGAGAATAGCGAGTCCTGTATGAGAAATGCTGCACCTGGGATACCTGTGGAATATTCAGGTGGAGACATCTAAGCTGCAGTAGGAAGTACAGTTTTGGAGCATAGAAAATAAATTGGGCTGGGTGCGGTGGCTCAGTCTGTAATCCCAGCACTTGGGAGGCTGAGGTGAGAGGATTGCCTGAGCCTGGGGGTTCGAGAACAGCCTGGGCAACTTGGTAAGATCTCGTCTCTACAATAAATCACAAAAATTAGCCGGGAGTGGTGGTGTGTGTCTGTAGTTCCGCTACTCGGAAGGCTAAGGCGGAAGGATCACCTAAGCCCAGCAGGTCGAGGCTGCGGTGGCCGTGAGCATGCCACTGCACTCCAGTCTGGGTGATAGAGTGAGATTCTAACTCAAAAAAAAAAAAAGAAAGAAAGAAAGAAAAGAAATAGGGGCTAAAGGAAAATGGCAACAACCTTTCATTATTACAGCAGTTATGAAAGCCCATAGTCCGAAGTCCTATCACAGCTTTAACGGTGCAAGGCAGTGGCGGGTGGGAGGCTGGGGGGAGGTCATTCCCAGACTGGAAGGGGTCAAAGCACAGTTGTCCCCTTACTCTAGACTTACTTAAATGTACCCAGGCATTTCGATCTGAGTGATTCATCAACTTAGGAAGAACAGAGCATAAGACAGCAAGATCACTGATTATTTCCCATGTGGAATTTTCTTTAAAAGCCAAGGCCTGCCAAACATCAATAGAATGCTTTCTACTATGGGCTCTAAGAAACTGTGGCTAACTTTAGAATTCCCCTCCTCTTTTGATGTGTGTATGATGACCTTAAGGGAATAATCTGAGATTCAGATTTATTTTTAATATTACAAAGCTAGCTTTATGGTTTTGAGAGTAAGTTTGTTTTGAAATGTCTTCACATGCCTGTAGCTCCAAGGCCAGAATTCATCTACATGTCACTGTCCTGACCTACCCTCCTAAATGACTTCCTCATACCCTCCTTCTCTTTACCTGATATAGCCTACCCATTTCTAAGCCCCTAAATCTCCATGCATTTTACCTCCCCAGTATCTTTCCTCTCTATCCACTGAATGATTTCAAAGGCCATCTCACATCATTCACAAACACTGAGGGCTTACTCAGTGTCATCTCTTTTGTTTGTTTGTTTTTTATTGTTTTTTGTTTGTTTGTTTTTTTAGTTGGAGTCTTACTCCATCGTTTAGGCTGGAGAGCAGTGGCAAATTCACCACCACTCCAGCGTCAACCTGCTGGGCTCTGGCGATCCTTTGTCTCAGCCTTCCAAGTAGCCAGAACTACAGAGGCACGCTACCATACCTGGTTAATTTTTTTTTTCATTGTAGAGACGAGGTCTCGCCAAGTTGCCCAGGCTGGTCTCGAACCCGCAGGCTCAGGCAATCCACTTGCCTTGGCCTCCCAAAGTGCTAGGTTTACAGGCTAAGGCAGGAAGCCCCCAGCCTGTGTCATCTCTTAACCAGTCTCCAGAGAACTGAAAAAGTAATTATGTTACTCCTCTCTTTAATATCTTACAATGGCTCCTGGTAGCTATGTACAGTCCAGATTCTTCTCCTTCATGCAGCAAACCAAGTCTTCATGACCTGGCTCTTGCCCATCTCTCTCCTCATTTCCCTTAACATTTGGACTCAGGAAAACAAAGTACTCAGGATTTTCCAAACACAAACTCTTTCCTGCCTCCCTATCTTTAAACAAATTGTTCCCAACTATCATCCAATATTCCTCATTCAAATCCAGCTCTGAGAGCATTGATGCCTTCCCTAACACTCCCAAACAGAATTAACATTTTCACCTCCTCCTCTGTAACTTACCTGTATACCAATTTTGGAGTCCCAGAGCCCGTTAACATTTCAAGACTGACATCACTTACTCTTCTACTTCCTCTGCCCTCCCCCCAACAAGTGCTGTCACTCAGAGAGTGGCATTGTTTTTAGCTCAGGAACCAAAGACAGAAATCTGGGCTTCATCTCATACTACACATTCAAACTAGTCCACTGAATTTTAGTCCTCATCTCTAATGCTGCCCTGAGTTCAGACCCTCATCACTGCTGTTTTGATGTCTGGTCTCCCTATCTCAACTCTCATCTGATAATATCATGTTCCTGCTCACAATTTTGTTGGCTCCATATCACCTCCTCAGCACATACTCACCATCAATTACCAAGGCCTCTCAAGTTACCTCCTAAATATCAATTAACTGTGAGTCTTTCCATACCCACTGCCACGTCCTAGTTGAGGTCACCTTCACCTCCAATCTGAAGAGAGGATTATCCAAGGCTTGACCATTTGCCTCCACTCTTGTCCCCACTCCCATGTCTTTAGGACACAACTTAATGTGGACCATAGGCTGCTTACTAACCTGTCTCTCACCTCCTCCTTCTTCACTCTCTATAGATAACCTCTATTCTAAGCCTTCACACAGGCCACTCTCCTGTCTAGACGTTTCTTACTCACACTAATCCCCATCTAGCCCTAGTTAACAACTACTCATCCTTTAGGCTTCAGCTTCAGTACATACTCCACAAAACACCCCTGTAAAACTGGACACCTTGGCCGGGCTTGGCGACTCAGCCTGTAATCCCAGCACTTTGGGAGGCTGAGGTGAGTGGATTGCCTGAGCCCACAGGTTCGAGACCAGCCCAGGTAACCTGGCAAGACCTGTCTCTACAATAAATCAAAAATTAGTTGGGCATAGCAGCACGCGCCAGTAGTTCTGGCTACTTGGAAGGCTGAGGCGGAAGGATCACCAGAGCCCTGCAGATTGATGCTGGGGTGGCCGTGAGCATGCCACTACAAAAAACAAACCAAAAAACAAACAACTGGACACCTTCACTTCTCCACCCCTTTGTGTAGGAAATGCTTCTTTCCCCGTTCTGATGACTCCCTTTTGAGGGGAAATCAGTTAGTGTAACTTCAGGCTTCTTTCTGAATCTGTCCCAACAGAGACAGTTGATCTGACTGATAAATTCTGAAAGAATCACTGGACATGAGTAGTCCTTCTTAGACTTTCTTCCTCTTGGGAGCTAGCTGTCCTTAGAGAACAACATAGTGCCCTCCTCCTGAGGAGGTAAGTCTGACTAATCTGGAATATCCAGTTAACAGGCCCAGTTGGCTCTCATAACAAGACCTAATAAAAGTGGTACTTCAGCCTCCATTTTAATTCATTTTTCAGATTGGAAAAAAGAGATGCTAATTATCTTGGACCCCTTCTGAGATCAGCAACACCCATCCTACCATGTACCATATTATACCATAATTCCATTAGATTTTAAGTTTCCTGAAAGCAGGAATCAGCTCCTCTCACCCTCATATCCCTAGTGCAGTGCCTAGCACATAGAAAATCTCAATCTGCTATATAAATACAAGAAGTCCACCATGCCCTGGTCCCCAGCAACCTGACCAGTCTCATCTCCACCTACCTCTCTCTGCCTCTCTACAATACTAAACCACTTGAATTCTCAGAAATAGGCCATGCTTTTTCACTTCTCAGTAAGTGCTATTCCTTAGATGTAGATTACCTTTGGGACCCCATAAAAACTCCTGCTTCAAAAGTAAGCTCCAGGAGCTACCTCCTCCATGAGGCTCTCCCTGATTCTTCTAAGCACACAGTTTTGTTCATATATGCATTATAATATACATTTGCATTTTCACTGTCTATTAATGTCTGATGGTGACTGCCTAGACTATCATTTTTCAGACATTTTTTTGGATGTGAACCATAGTAAGACATTTGCTTTAAATAGCAAATGCACATTCATTCATGAAACAAATACCACATTTACTCCGTGCCAGGCACTGTTCTAGATATAAATGGTGAAAAACCAGATGAAAATATTTTACTCCATGGAAGTATTGTCTAGAATTTTAAGTTGGATAAAGAAATACTTAGGCTCTCCAGATAGAAAAAAAATAAATAAAGAAAAAAAAACAAGAAAAAATATCCAGCTGGCCTTACATTTCTCCCCAGCAATATCCAGAAAAAAATAAAACAATGTTGACTAAACTGTAAGGAATAGATAAATGTGACACATCCAAATAAAATTATGCCTATCCACCCTTTTATCAGAGCACATGCCTGGAATGATGTATGCTCGCCAAATGTGTTAAACCTAGTTATTTTTGGGTGGCCAGTTTGAGGTCATGTATTACTTAAAAACAAAAAAAAAATTTTAACTATATTACTTGAGTTAATATTGGCCAGGAATCATTTTTCTAAAAATAGTAAATATTACTCTTGATTAAAAAACAAAAGAAAAAGGAGAATGGCAGTGTGCATCACAGTTATCAAGGAAAGAATCTACAAAAGGAAGGATGGTAAATTTTTTTTAAAGTTTCATAAAATAAACAATCTTACTACATGAGATGAATTTGAATATTTCCTCTTCTATTCTAATTATTTTTTAAATCTATTTTGCTTCACTAAACTGGTTTCGAGGGCCACTCATTGGCTTGGAAAACATACATGAGATGACTGGTGCATTGAAGGATGTCTTTCAACTATAGGTCACAAAATAATGCCCAGCACTTAGAAGACACTTAAATATAATTTCCTGATAAACAATGGGATGACTGAATGTTTTCCTCCGTAGAACTGAGAGCAACTTGGGTGTAGTAGAGAACAGAGGTTTATATTTTTAAAATGTTTACCTCCCCAGGGCATAGCACAAGGCCAGGTACAAAGCCTGTCTTCAAAACAGTAAATGTTTATTAAATTGAATAGAGGTCTACTAGCCAGCAGCAAAATTTAATATAGTACTTTACAAAGAGTTTTTATGACAAAGAAACATTTCTCTTGGTTCTAGTAACAAAAGTATTCAGATTAGAGGTTTTAATTAAAACAATTTGTATTTGCCCACAAAAACATGATGTTCCCTGGAACAGCCTCCTACTTCACAGATGTAAAGACTTTTTTTCTCCCAGGGATTCAAACTCCATGTGCCAAGAAGGACAAACCACACTAACAGGTGCCTCTCTTGTTTCTAAATCCCCATCCTCAAAGCTTCCATTTTTAAGCAAAGGAATTTCAAAATTGTCAGATTACTATTTTTTTAATGAGTTTATTTTGTCTCTCTCAAACTGTATAGCTAATGATGTCAAAAGAACTGGAATATGGTCTTGACCTTATTACTACAATCCTAATGATTTGTGTTAAAAATAAATAAATACAAATACATTAAAAATCACGCCTGTAAACCCAGCACTTTGGGAGGCCAAGGTGAGAGAACTGCCTGACCCCAGGAGTTGGAGACCAGCCTGTACAACATGGCGAGTACTTGTCTCTACAGAAAAATCCAAAAATTAGCTGGGAGTGAGGCAGAAGGATCGCCTGAGCCCAGCAGATCCAGGCAGCAGTTGCGGTGATTGTGCCACTGCACTCTCCAGCCTGGGTGACAGAGAAAGACGCTGAGTGAAGAAAAAAAAAAATCTTAAGACTTTTCTACCTCACAGAGCTGTTGTAGGTTTCGAATGAGAGTTATTTGAGAAAGAATCAGAAAATAGAGGCTTACTTTACAGTGATCTGTAACTTAGTCTTTACAGAACATAAACAAATCCCACTTTTTAAGAGAAAGTTCTCTTACTTGAAAAGCTCACCTTACCAATTCTGTGTTCATATTTGTAACTACTGCTGCCCATATTTTTCCAACAAGAGCACCATGGCTGCCCATTCTATCAAACTGAAAGTTTATTCACAGTTGATATAATAATTTTTCTACCTAGCTAAAGGAAATCTACTTCTTAGTTTGTTTATTAAGATTTTTAAATTTAGTCAGAGGGAAGACCGGTCATGGGTGTTTATTGCTTCTTTTAGTTTTTCTTTCTCTCTCTTCTCCTTCCTAGCTGTCTTCACTTGCAATATTCTATTTCTGCTAAGGGTCCAATGGAGAGACACTGACAAAACAAAACAAAACAACAGAAGTGTGGGGAAGACAGAGGTGGAAGCCAGGGTGAGATGCACCTCTCCCAGCTTTACCTCTGGGAAGGGGAGTCTACAGACCGCTGAGGTTTTGTTTTGGTTTCATTCTGAATTTGTTTGTATTAGTGTTGAATGTTTAATGCCACAGCTAACACATAAATGGATTTTCCTCGTTCAATAAAAGAATTCAAAGAAAGCTCTTGCTGGCTCCGGGGGTCCACCACCCCCCTCCCCACCCGGGTCCCTGCTTCTCCCCCTCCTCAAGCGGCTGGCGGCGCTGTTTCCTTCCGTATCTCTTTCTACCTGTTGACACACAACTTGGGGACTCGCAAAAACGTGAAAACTTCGAAAACCACGTGCCCGCCCTATCCGCCCCCGCCCTACATACATCAGGACTTCATCGGATAGCGAAGATCGCGACCCCCGCCCTTCACTCTCCGCGCCGCCCTTCGCCCCGGGATCTGGTGGCCCTGTCTCCCCGGAACGTCCCCCAGATCGCCCTGTCCTCGCTCCTTGCGCCCCGGGACGCCGTGTCTTCTCTCCTTTCGCCCCGGGACGCCGTGTCCTCTCTCCCTGCGCCCCAAAACACCCTGTCCTGTCTCCTTGTACCCTGGGCCTGATGGTCCTCGCTCCTTGCGCCCGGGACGCCCTATCCTTACTTCCCGCGACCCTGGCCGCCTTACCCGCCAAGAACCGAGACCACGGGGCAGCCGGGACTTCCGAGCAAAGAAAATTCGGCCCAGCAGCGCCATGTTGGGCTCCCAACTCGGTCCGCAAAGCTGAGGCGGGGCGCAGGGGGCGGGCCAGACATCGTCAAGTTTACCGGGCCGGGCGGGCCGCGGCAGCCGGCGGAGGCTGGGCACTGAAACCCGACCGGCCTAGGCGGTCGCGACGCCCTTGGCCCCAAGGCTCGGGCCCGAGAGCGTCGCCTCTCTGGGCCTTGCCGACGCTTTTTCCCGCCCCGTGTTCCCAGTGTCTGGTTGGGCGGGAATGGCGGTTTCGGGCTCCCTGTGGGTGGGCGAACCCCTGCGCTCTACAAGGGTCTGCAGATGGCAGCAACACGCGACGTGCACGGCCCACGGAGTGCTAGCACATTTTTCACTCCTTAAGTGGTGTTTAAGTGCGTGGTCGGCGTGGCGCTGGATTCCATTTCATCAGAATAATAATAATATCTTTGATCTAAACCCTGGCCTCACTCTTCCAAAGGCAGAGCAGCTGAAATCAACCACCAAGGGCGGTCTCTGGTTCCGTTGACTTTTCGCAGGACACACCGCCCCCTGTCGTCCAGATGCAGCGCAACTCCGACCAACCAGCCTCAGCTTTTGTCTCGACGAGATTAATTCATACACACGTTAACAGCAAACGCACACCTTTAGTACATCATTCTCCATCTCAGTGTAATATACCTGTGCACTAGCACATTACTGTTCTCACCGGTAAAATGGGAATATTCATGTCTAATTCAGGATTATTATGAAGATAAAGTGTGTGTGTGAAGCCCCAAAGTGTAGGCTGATAGTGAAAACACTGAGAGTTTTCTGTGTCTGGCATTTTCCAAGTGCTGAGAAAGAAGAAAAGCAGCTCCTGACATTCAAAACCTGGCCTTAGACTCACAGCAAAGTTATATTAATCTATTAAATATAAACCATCTCATAGAATACCAACCTCAGACAAGGTTACTTTGTGATCGTAATAGGGTGAGGCAAAGGGAATCAACTTCATAATTTTCCCTTAGCACAGACAAAAACAGGTTCATGGTGTTGCCCACAAAACACCAAACACGTCTCAGTCAAAATGAGTTACTACTTCTTTATCAATTGCAAATTTAACCTCATTCTAGTCTCCCCTAGCTATAGATCTAGTCTCCCCTCACTATAGATAAGATGTATTGAGATTCTCATTCATAGAATTGCCCATGCTTTCCGACAACATTCAGTGTAGAGTTAACCCCCACTTCCATAGACCCTCAACCAAAAAGTCCAAAATCCACGATAAGTTCTTTCTAACACCCTGTTTCTGAGAGACTACATGATTTTTTTTATGGTGTGTGTCCTCCCTCACTGCAAAAAATAAATAATAAACTCAATCAACTCAACTACGGGTGTGTCCGTGTTGGTCTTTGGCTGGAGGGCCTGGATATCACCCTAAAAGCAGTATGAATTCATTGTCTCGGTTTGGGTTCACTGGAAGCAGACACTGATACCAGGACCCAGTGCAATGACATTTGAGAACTTTGGGAAGCACCACTGGGGAAGGGAAGGTAGGCAATCCAGGGTAAGTTATCCAGCTGGTTAACACCATGAGCAAGTAGAGCTTAATGTCACCGGGAAATCTCTATAATCTCTGGGTGAGGATGGAGAACACATGTCTCAGAGAAATTCCATCCAAGGGATGAGGAAGCTGTAGTATTTGCACACAAACTCCCACACCAATATCCGCTGGGGTTGGGGTATTGATTCCTTGACACTTCTGGCCTGTGAGATTTGCATAAGGGCTTGATTCAGAGCATGGCCTCAAAAAAAAGAGATGCAGATGCTAACAGCTGGAGACAGACCATGTCCTTAAGTGATACATGTTTATCGTGGAACTTGCTGTGATAAAAGTCTGACTCCATTTGTGATGTTTGGCTGCAGATGTCTTTTAAACCTCCCCCTTCTCCCTTCCCTTGTGTCCCACATCTGGGCAAGTTGATAAAAAAGCCCAGACACTCCTACCTTTGGCACTGAGAGCCAAGCCCTTTCTTGTGTATGGGAACCCTTCCTCTAGCCTCATTCTATAATCACAATAAAACCTCCAAGTCACTCTTTTTCTTTGCTGTTAGTTTTCTAGGACTGCCATCAGAAAGTGCCACAGATTGGGTGGCTTAAACAACAGAAATTTATTCTCTCGGAGTTCTGGAGGCTAGAAGTCAGCAGGGTGGGTTTGTTCTTCTGAGGCCTCTCCTTGACTTGTAGATGACCATCTTCTCCCTGTGTCTTCACATGTACCTTTCCATGCCCAAATTGCCTCTTCTTATGAGCAAACCAGTCAGGTAGGGACTAGGGCCCATCCCCAATGACTTCATTTAACTAGAATCACCTCCTTAAAGGCTCTATCCCCAAATATAGTCACGTTGGATGTACTGAGAGTTAAGACTTCAACATATGAATTTGGTGGGGGAATGCATTTTACCCAAAACACTTACTATGTAAATAATAAACTTTTTCATGGTGTATGTGTGGCATCATCATTCTTACAAAATTTTGGAAGTGGTATCCATCTTGTTGCTACAAAGAAGTTACAAAATTAGTATCTTAAACCAATACATGTTTATTATCTCACAGTTCCTATGATTCAGGAGTCTAGGCATGGTTTAACTGGACCCTCTGCTTGGGATCCCACAAGATTGCAGTCAAGATGTTAGCTAGACTGTTTTTATCTATAGGCTCACTGGAAAAGATCTGATCCCAAAATCATGCAGGTTGTTGGTGGAATTATCTTCCTTGTGGCCATGTGACTGAATGGCCCAGGTTTTTCTTTAGTTAGAGGTTGCCTTCACCTTCTAGAGGTCACCCAAATTTCCTTTCCGTGTGGGTTTCCACAACATGACAGCTTACTATATCAAACCAACAGGGAGGATTTCTTACCCTAAGTAAGACCCAGTTTCTGTTTTAAGGACATCGCCTGAATAAGTGAGGCCCACTCAGAATCGTCGTAATCTCCTTTTAATTAACTAAATATCAACTGGCTTGGAAACTTAATTGCATCTGTTAAATACCTTCACCCTTGCCATATCCTATTAACTAAAAGTGGTCACAGGTCCCATCCATATTCAACAGAAGGGAATTATACAGAGTGAATACCAGGGATTGAGGCTCATGGGGCCATGTTAAAATTCTGCCCGCTACAATCACTATATTATACATGGGAAGGGAAAAGGTTGCAAAACTTTTAGGTAGACTTGCATGCTATCATCTGTCAGAGGGAAATGGCAGTATAATATACCTAGGCAAGCTGGACCCTGGGTTCAGCTTTCCTGTTGTTTCCTGTTGGTACAGAAGCAGAGAGTTAGGACTTCAAGGGAAAAAACCAGCTGGCTAAAACATATCTACTGCGGACTAAAAGTCAGAGAAGCCTCCCCAAAGGCTTGTGTAAGACCTAGAGCCCTTCCAATGATTCTGAGAGGGAAAGAGAAAGAGACAGGACACTAAAGATAACTAAGGTTGAATGTTCCACAATTACCACAATTATGGAGGGATAGAAGGTGGCTTGAAATAGAATTTAAATAAAATAAGGTGATATTACCTTCATCCTTGAATGTGTGGTTGAAAATGTATACACACTATACCCATCTTACGTGTGAACAGAAAAAAAAGGTTTTACTAAACTTTTTGGATTTTAATATTTATTAAAAATCAAAGGTCCTGAGAATATCATCATCTCTGCTGTTCCAAGTGATGGTTCAGCCTTAATGTCAGGTAGACGTCTACATTTAGGCAATGGTTACTCCTCACACATACACCACAGCCCTCCTCTGTTGCACACACCTGAATGTGGCTGCCTCTGATCCCCACAATCATGGATCAGCTTTGATGCCACTTTCTCAGGGAAAGTCACCCTGACTTCTACATTAGTTTAGGTCCTTCTACTGGAGTAGAGAAGCATCCAAGTTTGGTGGTATCTGAAGCTTATACACTTTGGGGAGCCCTATTTAAGAAAAATAATTTAAAATTAGGTGCAAAAATGAATATTAGCTTATAATGTAAAAATAAATTACAATAAATTTAATTTTTAAAAAATTCATAGTACTCTGATTTTACATAAATACAGGTAATGTTTCAAATTACTTAAATGCCTAATACATTTTTATTTGGAATTCCCCCTATATTTTTTGGCTGCATTCTCTTTGATCACCTTTTCACATATTAAAGGACTTGGGGTTTTTTTTTTTTTAGTTGGAGTCTCACTCTGTCACCCAGGCTGTCGCACACTCACAGCCACCACAGCCTCGACCTGCTGGACTCAGGTGAACCTTTCGCCTCAGCCTTCCAAGTAGCTGGAACTACAGGCATGGGCTACCACACCTGGCTAATTTTTTGATTGATTGTAGAGTCGAGGTCTTGCCAAGTTGCCCAGGCTGTTCTTGAACCCCTGGACTCAGGCAATCCACTTGCCTTGGCCTCCCAAAGTATTGAGATTACAGGCTTGAGCTATGGTGCCCTGCTATAAAAGGTTTTATAAGCACATTTTTTTTTTACAGAAAGAATGGAGAGTGAGTGCCAAATCACGTGACCTCATGCACTCACAGACTTGCCCTGTGTAGGATTGCTACAGATCTGTATCCTGCAAAGACAGAAATTCTAACAATTCTATCGTGCATGACTCTCACCACACAAAAAAGTATGGTGCATTCATAATAGTAAATACTGCATTGTTGAATATTCATAACAGGGAAAACTCCCATTCTGACAATGTATCCGTGAAGCCATATCCTCTACTAACAATTTTACATAATGTGATACTAGCTTCTGGCTCCATTCACTTTAAACAATTCAAACTATGCCTCTCCTCAAATCTCCATATACGTACAGGGCTGGGCACCATAGGACACATCCACATCTCAATATTGCCTCTCGCCCTGCATGTCCACACCCTGCATGTACACAAAGTATATTGCTAGAAGACAGTTTCACAGAAGGACAACTAGCATTGACCTAACTCTGTACTGAAATGACAACAAACCACACAAGTTTCTCGGTTGATTTAAGTCAAACCTGTCCCCAATTCAACTTAGCAGATCCCCAAACTGCTAGGGACCATTCCAACATCATCCAACATGAGAGGAAGTTTAACAGGCAGAAGTAGGAATGGAAAGAAAGGTTTTTAACCACTGTTGCTAAAATATCTTACTTTTGCAAATATTACTAAAAAAGAAATGGCCCTGGAGTCTTAAAAGTTATGCGAGTGAGAAGCCCTGAAACATACTACCAGCAGGTACTTCAATCTCTTTCCTGGTTATATATTTTTATAAAGCCTTGAATTTACTTTTTGTGGCTTTTATTACAGTCATAATTGCATTTCTATCTTATATATTAGAGGGGAGGCTTGAGTGGGTTGCATGCCTTGCTATATATCATCCTTTTATTCCCCATATTCAGCACAATACCCAGTCCACAACCCTCAACAAACTTTGTCGAATGACTGTTGCCATTTTCTAGTGGCATTACCACAAAAATAATTTAGAGGAGAATTTGTAACATTGATAGGAGCTACAAAGGAATAGACTAAGGTTATGAAACAAAGAGGCCACTCCAAAAATAACAAGTTACTATTTCCACTAGGCAGAAGCTATGGAATCTGATTTCAGTGCCTGAAGGTATATTTATTACTCATGAAAGTTAATATTTCTCAGCTTTCTTTTGTGTGCCAGACTGTGCACAAAGTCAGTGTAGACATTTCACTAATCCTTATAAGCACGTGTGAGGTTTATGTTACTTATTTATTTATTTATTTATTTATTTATTTGAGTTGGAGTTTCACTCTGTTACCCAGGCTGGAGTGCAATGGCACCCTCACACCCTCAACCTCTGGGGCTCAGGACATCATTCCTCCTCAGCTTCCTGAGTAGCTGGGACTACAAGTGTACACCACCACGTTCAGTTATTTTTTTAAATTATTGTAGATATGAGGTCTTGCTATGTTGTCCAGACTACTTTCAAACTCCTGGGCTCAAGCAATCCTCCCACCTTGGCCTCTGAATTGTCAGGGTGGAGGATCTGAGAAATACCTACACTACTTTGTGATGTTAAACACTTTCTCTGCTATAACAGCTGCTATGTTAGTCTTGGCTTTTCTAAGTTGCAGGCATAAGAAGCCAGTCAATCTACAGAACAATGAGACTGAAATTCCAAAAGCATTTCAGATATCATCTAGGGAGGCTGCCCCTCCCATCACATACCCTGATCTCTAAGAGAGAAGAATGTTTCGAAAGGATAGCTGCTGCCTAGGGCTACCTTGGATCTCTGCTCCCTACGTTCCAGAAAGGTACTCCTCAGCTTTCCCAGCTATGGTTAAGCAGCCCCAGATGCAGACTAACCATGGCTCTGGAATGTACAAGTGGTAAAACTTGGCAGTTTCCATGTAGGGCTAATTCTGCAGGTGCACAGAATGCAGGAGCCTTGGAGGCATGGCAGGCTTCATCTAGGTCTATCAGACTGCCTAGAGGACCAGGCAGAAACTGCCACAGGGGCAGATCACCACAGAGAGCCTCCACTAGGGTGATGCCAAGCAGAATTGTGGAGTTGAAGCTGCTGCAGAGAGCTCCCACTGGACAGTGCCTAGTGGAGCCGTAAGAGCCAGACTCCCACCAAGACCCCAGAACTGTAGAGCTACCAGCAGCATGCAACAGCCACCTGGGAAAGTTGAGGATGCCAGTGTGCCTTGGGGTCTATCCCCCATCCCCAGTGTGCACAGGTTGCTGGACATGAAGTCAAGAAAGATGATTCTCCAACTTTAAGATTTAATATTTTCCCTGCTGGATTTTAGATTTGCATGGGACCTGTTACTTCTCTCTTCTGGTTTATTTCTCCTTTTTGGAATGGGAATGTATATCTTCTTCTTCCTCTCCTTTTTTTTTTTTTTTGAGTCAGAGTCTCCCTCTGTTACCCAGGCTGGAGTGCAGTGGCATGCTCACAGTCAGCACAGCCTCCACCTGCTGGACTCAGGTAATCCTTCCATCTCAGCCTTCCAAATAGCTGGAACCACAGGCATGCTCCACCACACCTAGCTAATTTTATGATTTATTGTAGAGACAAGGTCTCACCATGTTGCTCAGGCTGGTCTCAAACCCCTCAGCTCAGGCAATCCTCTCACCTCCACCTCCCAAAGTGCTGGGATTACGGGCATGAGCCACTGTGCCCAGCTTGGAAATGTGTGTTTTATACTTTTCCCACCATTGTATCTTGGAAGTAGATAACTTGTCTTGATTTCATGGACTTATAGATGAGACTTTGAACTTTTGAGTTCGTCCTAGAACAATTTAAGACTTCTAGGACAATTGGGATGAAAGGATTGTGTTTGCATTGTGAGAAGGTCATGAATGCTAGGGGCCAAAGGCATCATGCTCAGGGGTAGAATCGTTTGAATATAGTTTGTCCCTCAAAAGTCATGTGATGGAAACTTGGTACCCAAATGCAACAGTGTTGAGAGCCAGGACCTTTAAGAAGTAACTGGGTCATAAGGGTTCTGCTCCTAGGAGTAAATTAACCTATCCATGTATTAATGGATTAACAGATTAATGCATTAATAGGTTATCCAGGGAATGGGTTAGTTATGAAAGTGAGTCTGATAAAAAATGCCAGTATGGCTGTCTCTTGTGAGCCCCTTTGCCCTGTGATGCTCTGTGCTGCCTTGAGACATTGCAGAGAGTCTCAGCCAGCAAGAAGGCCCTCATGAGATGTGGTCCCTCAACCTTGAGATTTCCCAGCCTCCAGAATTATAAGAAATGAGACATTTTTTTGTTATGAATTACCCAGTATCAGGGATTCAGTTACAACAACAGAAGACAGACTGAGATAGATATTGATGCTGCAGGTCCTGAGACCGTGCTTTGATAACCACTGATAAGTAATACTACCTCTCTGTGAACCTACTTATAATTATGTGAGCCTAGAGACAACCTCTGTTTTGCAGATAAACTTACTTTTACTTAATATAATTTCAACACATACTAAATTTTTGGGAATGCAGGGTCCAGATATACGTTGAACAGAAAATTGTACTTTGTTCTCCTGGGAACTTGACCAAGAATTGTCTAACATCAACAGCTTTGGTAAGGTGACATTTGCTAAGGCATTTGAGTGACAATTTGCTAAGGAACCTGAGTTATATTAACTTATTGGAAATAATTTCTATTCAGAAAAAAGGTTCTTATCAGTTTTACCATGATTCTATAATTTTTACATATATATATAAATATATATATAAAGAGCAAGTATCTGAATATCTCATCATGTTTTCCAATACCTTCCTACTTGAGCATTTTACACAATAGAATATGTGTTATTATATTAAAATATATTTTAAATAATGTCATACTTCTCCTTTATATTACATTTGGTATTTTTTTTTATTTTTAAGTGTGTAAGTAGCTTATATAATATATACATTTCACTTCAGCATAATAAAAGATCTCTATAAAATATTTTTATATAAATAAAACTTTGAGTCTGATCAGTCTGAGAATGATTCATTTTTTTCTTCTGTGAAATGGAGAAAGAGCTACTATTAATATTTAATTTTGAGGGTGAACAGTTTGGAGATTGTTAGATTAGTGAAAATAAACTAAGCTAAAAATCAAGAGGAAAAAAAAAAGAAGAAGCCAAGCAGGCTATAGCAATAATGTATTGAAAGCATTTAAAACTAGGTCTGGTACATTCAGCCAGTAAACTCTCACTGTTATCATGCACACAGAGAATGGGCAGCGTAACCCAGAGATAGAGGAGAACCCTTGATACCACTAATGTAATGAATTTTATTTTCTCATGGAACCACAGGCTATAACTATTGAGCAAGTTCAACAAGATTATTACCCATAAAATAAACTATCCCAAGGGAGGAAAAAAAAGGAAAAACCTACAAAACGCCTGCTCAAAACACTGGTGTTTAGAAATTACACTTAGTACTGTTTAATATTTGTCATAGTTCTACCAAAAAAAAAAAAAAAAAAAACCTGACATGCAATGTCCAAATCACAAAGTTGTGTTTGAATGAAATTAAAGCTCATGGCTTCTTCCACAGGGAAAGAGATTGAAAAGGGTGATCAGTCCCATCCAGCTTGGCAATGTAGGGACAAATATAAATTAAGAATAAGAGGCTTAATTCTCCTTGTTGAAAATAAAAGAAGAGGTCTCCCCTCCTCTCTTTTCTTAGAGCATTCACTTTATAAAACTTGCCATTGCAAATTATTTCCTTGTATCTTTGAAATATGTGTAAATCTTTTTTTTTTCAAGGCTAAGTAAGCACCTTGCCAGCCTCATAACCCAGCAACACATAAGTACTTAAAAGCCACTCCTTTGAAAAGTAATCATCAAGGAAGGTAGCGCCCCTATCTCCTAGTTTCTGTGAGAGGATAGGAGCCTAACTTTGGCTGTCTACCTGGCTCCAAGTTGCAAACCTACCTCCTGTCACAAAGAGTTTATTTTCCCTTTGAACCAAGACATTTAGCTAGTACAAATGGTCACCCCCATTACCAAGTGAACTTAGGATGACCTATGTTTGACAAATGGTGCTGTCAAGACCTCTTACTTGAAGCCTAGTTAATGTTTACCTTGAGAACATTGAGAAATGGTTGTATCTACTTGCTTATATAAAGGATGAGATTCTTTTGGTCTTCACGATATCCTTGGCTGATTGCCTATGATTCTGACTTAATACTTACTGAATAACAAAACCATTTCCTTTCTCATCTGTTTTTGTGAAGAAATTTTCTGGGGTAGCAGAAGATTGTGTTTTTTACTATATATCCTCAACAGCAAGCAATCCCCGTGACAGTCAACCCAAAGTCATGTAGATACACCAGCCTGTACAGCTGGGATAATGAAGAGCCACATCTTTCAGAAATGACCAGAAGGTTGCTTAGCATTACTTTGGAAAGGGAATAAAGTGATTGAGAAATGCGTTGACTAGTTTCTGTCTCACTACTTAAGAATCATCAGTAAGACCCACCTGATAAGGAGAATCATGCTTACTTCTGGAGGGAGACTACAGACATGTGACCAGTGACATCCGTATAGGTATAAGTCTGAATCTCAGAAAAAGAAGCTACAGTTGATTATGTTCCTCCCTCTGTTTTTCTTTTTCTTTTTCTTTTCCTAGAGATGGGGTCTTATGATGTTGTTCAGGCTTACCTTGATCTCCTGGGTTTAAGTGATCCTCCAGCCTCAGCCTCCCAAGCAGCTGAGACTACAGGCACATATCATCATGATAGGCTCCTCAGGTTTCTAAGGTGCATTTCACCCCAGGTTCCACATCACAAGGACTGCTCTAGAGTTGTGCTCCAATAACTCATCCATGCTGGCACTGAAGGGATCCAAAGAGATTTGTACTGAGAAGTAGACCACCTGATTGTATTGTGCTTGTCACAACTCTGCTACAATTTGACTTTTTGTGGCGGGGCAAATTAACTTTTATCAGTTTTATTTTTCTCATGCATAAAATTAAAGTGTTGGGGTAAATTGTTTCTAAGATCATTTATAGTTCTAAAAATCTATGATTTTATAGATAAAGTAGATTTGATAGAATTGTTATAGGCCACCTGGTGTGGTACTAAGGAGGTCATTGTGAAATGCTGTTAAGATTTTTAAAAAAAACTGATAAGTCTTTTTTTGGACCACTAACTCTTATGTACCTCTGGTTTAAGTTTAAATACATTATTTAATCTACGCATCTTAGAAAAGCATTAAGCTTCAAATTTTCAAAGTGCTTTGCAGTCATTAATGAGCTTTGAATGCCTTTAATAAAAAATGGCTTGCCCAAAATTCCATTGTATAGACTTTTTTGTTCTTATCCTATAAAGCCAAATCTTATACTCTGCAATTTGAGGTCTCACATTCTTTTATCTTTTAATTTAAAAAAATTATAGTCAAACAGCCAATATGGTTCAATTAATTTATTGATGCTTCAATTAATCCTACTAATTACACACAGATTAACCTTTCATATACTGTTATATTCCCATATAAAGATAAAACAAGTAGGACACATAGGAATTAAATTATTCAAGTAAAATATAAAATTATCATAGTAAAAATCATTGTAGAATAATAGAATTCGCATTGATTTACCAAAACAGAACTTGTTCCTTACTATCATTTTTCAGAATCATGAAGTTACATCTTGAGTACACATTTAGTCTCCACATGCTTCTCATTTGCCTATACCCCACTGACCTTCACAGTCACAACATACATAAAAGCTGGAAATAGGGTGAAAGAAGTTCCATGAATAGTTCAGTTTAACAACAAGTTATGTGTCTGCCATGTGCTCATCATACAGTAAATACTAGAGATAGAAAAGCAGTTTAGATAGTAGAAAAACAAAAATGACTTAGACACCACCCTCAAGGAACTAGAAAGAAACTATTAAGGAAGGAAATTAGGAAGACCAAGGAACTAGAAAGGAAGGAAACTAATATTTCTTTAACACCCATCATGTATATAGTACAGTATGTCATTTAATACCAACAATAACCCTGCAAGGTAGCTATTATTTAAGCCCACTTATAGATAAGAGGAGATTGAGTTACCTTTGTTAGTTACCCATTATGTGATCTTGAAACATTAAATCCTATTAAATCTATAATTTATCTTAATGCTAGTTAGAAAGTGATGGCAGGGCTAATGGAATTTGGGGGAGGACAAAACAGTCTTTTAAATATTTTTAGGATAAGGTGAAGGAATCAAGAAGATAAATTAAAGACATAGAGAGCCAGGGGTAACTAATAATGGAAAACTTTATGGGAAATTAGAGGTGATGGGTTTAAGCACAAATGGAAAAACTGAATCCAAACTGAACGGTCAAATCATTTCTTGAAGACAAAGATAAGAAGGCATGGATGAGGTGTGTGTACATATTTTAAAAGAAGTTTATCTTGAGATAGAGACAGATGAAGATTAGGGTCAGAAGATCTTGCATCAGTTTCCTCAGCATGATATGATCTTGTATTCTTAGAAGGAAGGCAGGAGACAATCTGATCTGAGGAGTCTGGCAAATGTGCGAGCAAGCTCTTGATTTCTTGTAAGCAGGAAAAAGTACTGATAAATTGTGCTCTTTTGTCCAACTGATATTAGAGTTTATGGATTGGCATTGGCTCCATATTTTTGAAGATGGACAGATTTTACCCAAGTGTCTCAGTAGAGAAGGATGTTATAGGATTGACTCATGATTGCGGTTTGTCTGGGCTCCTAGACAAGTGAGTTACAGGGCTGAGTGAGAATGAGAGATCTGAGAGTAAAGGTGACTCTGAGAGCTATTGCTCAGTACTGAGAGCAGAACTGAAGGCAAAGGTTATTGAGCTGTAGATTCTGACATCCAGATTGGATATGAAGGAGGTGTTATGACCAAAGTACAAGAAGGAGACATGCCAGCACACCAAGTCCGAATTATGAGCCCTTTATTAATGTGCGGGTCAAGAGTAGGTTCATGCCAAGAAAGCTCTTAGTGCTTAAGTGAAGTTTGCAATAAACAGTGGTGGGAAACTATGGGGGGGGGGGCAGGGAGATGGGATTAATGGCAGTAAATATCTGTCTGGGGATGGGGAGACACCTCTTATCAACAAGGGTGCCTGAACTAAGCATATTTGTATACCTAACCCTTAACTCTACCCCACAATATCATAATAAAAAATATTGAATATAAAAGCATAGTAAAAAAAAAAACTTTTAAAGGCAAAAACTGCAAGTGGGCTACATAGCAGGGGGGTGAGGGTACAAGGAACTAAAACAAAAAGAACAGTCTCTTGGATTTCAGTTAACAAGGCATACAATTACATGGAACTTATGGCTAGGGAGTTTTCAATGGCCAGAAAGTACGGTTAGCATGAACAGCTCAGGAGAATGCGGCTGTGGGTCTGTGGTCATGGGAACATTACAGCAATTACAAGTATACAATGAGGGGGGTCATTTTTAGGTCAGGCAGACAGCTAAGATGGAGGATTTTAACAAAATGGAGTTACTTATGTCAAGCAAGTTATTGCAATTATTTTACATATTTCATTAGCTATTTCATTCCCTCCTTTTAGCAGTTCATGAGTCAATTCATTGACTCATGGTTAATGACAAAGGCAAGGGTTAAGGAATGAGTACAATGTATTTAAAAAATTAATAACCGTAACCAGTAAATTCATCTATTTTAAGCAGTTGGAGTTTTACGGTTTAGCTGAGCATTGGCTGGTTAGCCTGTGATGTAGTTGAAGCAGGATGGTGGGTGAGAGGATTTTCAGTTTAAATGTCCAAGCAGGGTGGGGCAAAGTTGTGGGGTTTTTTTGTTTGTTTGTTTTGGCTTTCTTGACTCATGAGTGATGAATTTAACTGGCTAATTCTGCTAACCTTGAGTGCTGTTGGGATGATGAGGATGACTTTGTAGGGTTCTTTTCAGGCGGGGCTCAGTTTTTTCTCCTGGAACTTTTTGATGTAGACCAAGTTCCGAGGCAGGAATGAATGACATAGTGTGGAGGACAGAGTTGGCAATGTGGCCAGGACATTGGTGTGGACAATATTCTGGGCCTGTAGTAAAGACTGGAGATACTTTAACAGAGATTGAGTAGTGAATTTTTTAAGAATGGGATCCCACAACTGGGGTAACAGAGGAGGGGGTCTTTTAAACATGATTTTTTATGGAGTAAACCCAGCTTTATATGGAGTGCATTGGGTATGGAGAAGAATTATAGGCAGAAGATTTACCCATTTTTCACTGGTCTCTATTATTAATTTGGTTAAAGTAGATTTTAAGGTTTGGTTTATGTGTTTTACCTGTCCAGAGCTTTGTGGTCAGTGAGCACAATGCCCAGTTAATGTTGAGTGCTTTACTAACCAGCTGTACTATGGACGTGGTAAAGGCAGGACCATAGTTAGAGCCAATAGAGAGGGGAGCCCAAATCTAGGAATGATTTCATTTAGTAAAACACCTTGCAACCATAAGTGCGGTTTTATTTCTTGTGACAAAGGCCTTCATTTATCCAGAAAAAGTATTTACCAATACCAGTAGATAATTGTACCCCGCCTGAGGGGGTTTTATTTCAGTAAAGTCTACTTTCTATTTTTCTCCAGGGGTTACTTTTAAAGCCCTGATGCCGCCCAGAGGTCCAAGTTCTTGTTTTGCATTGAATGGGCACAGGCCAAGCATATAGCAGCTGCCACTTCAGCTATGCTTTTAAAATTATTAATATGACAAAAACGGTTTAACAGCTCAGTTATTTTAGTACCTCCCAAATGAGTAGCAGAATGTAGTTGTTTTACCAAGGTATGTTTCAAGGTTTCAGGCAGAATAATTTTAGAGTCCTTAATTCACCATCCAGTGGAGTCTTTGTAAGCTCCCGCTAGGTCCGCCTGTTCCTCTTCTTCCTGGGTATAAGTGGGCTGTTTTGGGAGAGAAGAAGCTGGAAAGGTTTTAGTTAGCAGGATAGTTCGGGGTTTAATTGGGAGTTCTGCTGCCTTCCGAGCCACCTGATCCTCCAAGTGGTTCCCAGTTGCTTCTGGAGTGTTAAATTTCTGATGTCCTCTGCCATGAATGATGGCTACCTCTGTGGGGAGCCATATAATCTTTAGGAGGCCTAAGCTTTTCTCCTTGTTTTTGATGTTCTTATCTGCAGCGGTAAGAGGTCCTTGTTCCTTGCAGATTATGGCATGCACATGAAGTGTGGCAAAAGCATACCGGCTATTGGTGAAGATATTCACTCATTTTCTTGTTCCCCAGTGTAAAGCCTGAGTCAAAGCAATTAGTTCAGCTTTCTGAGCTGAGGTACCTTAAAGCAATGCGTGTGACCAGATTACATGGTGATCCATGGTTACTGCTGCGCCAGTCTGTGGACTCCTTTTATTACCAGGCTGCTACCATCCATGAACAGGTTAGGATCAGCCTGGCTTAAGGGAGTGTCCCAAAGATTGGGCCGGCTGAGAGATGTTCAACACGTCTTCCCAGTCATGAATTGGCATCTCCGGATTGTTATTAGGCAGCAGAGTGGTCAGATTGAGGCACTGAGTAGGACAGAAAGTTAGTCTTTGTTGGTCAAGCAAGAGACTTTGATATTTAATGATATGAGCATTTGACCTTCAGTGGCCAGAGGCTCCTTGGAACAAGTTTCATTAGCATGGGGAACAGTCAAAGCCAGGTTTTAGCCAAAAATTAATTTATCTGCATGGCCATGGCTGTAATAGCTCAGAGACAAGAGGGCCAGCCAGAGACTATTAGGTTCAGTCCTTTTGACAAGTTAGTCACCGGTCTTCTCCGGAGTTCTAAGGTCTGAGTGAGGACCCCTTTTGCAATTTCTTGTTGTTCATGCATGAACAAGTGAAAAGGCTTGTCAACATCTGGGAGGGCTAAAGCCAGGGCTTGAGTGAGAACTGTCCTTAACTGCTGGAACACTTGTTCCTCAGTAGCATTCCATCGCAGGGGCTGGTCCCCTGCCATGGCAGTGTATAAAGGTTTGGCAATTTCAGCAAAACCAAGGATTCATAACCGGCAATACCCTGCCACCCCCAGGGATTTCTGTACCTGTTTCTTTGTGGTTGGCATGGGAATTTGAAGAATGGCTTTTTTCCAGGCCAAGGTCAGAGCTTGCTTACCCTTTGTTAGCTGGTATCCCAGGTAGGAGACCTCGGATGAGCAGAGCTGTGCCTTCTTTGCTGAGACAAGAAGGCCAGCCAGAGGCTACTTTAAGCAGCTGAAAAATATTCATTTCTGCAAAACCCTCTAGTTTCTGCAGCTTTTTCTCAGATGTCCAAAGCCACCTGAGCCACAAATGCCAAGATAATAGCTCGAGCATTCTCGGGAGCCGAAGGATCAAAAGAGGTGTAGGTTAACACCCCTGGAGACTCCTTGGGTCCCTGGAGAACCTTGGTGGTTTTAGAAAGATTAATAGGTTTCTTGGCTGTCCCCTTCAAATTTGCTAATAGAGGCCGGTGATAGGTATCTAATGCCCTGGACCCGGCTGAAGTGTTAGGGTCCCAGTTTGAACAAGAAGAGGGAAAAACCTTATTTAACAGTTCCTGACTTTTTTCCTGAGTACCTGCAACTGAGGCTAGAACAGACTTCCTAATGCGCTCTCCCTTCTCAGAAGTAAACAAAGTTATAAGGAGCTGTTGACAATCGACCCAAGGGAGGTGATGTGTGCACATAATTAATTTCACTAAAGAAATTAAAACCTGTGGCTTTTCTGAGAATGGGAGGTTCTGAGTTTTTAATTATATAAATCAGAGGTTGAGAAAGAAATATATATCAGGAAGGGTCGCTTGTTTTGATCTGCCCCCTGCGGAACTTTCCACAGGGGAAGAAGGGGGGCCGAATTGGTCCAAGAGCGGAGACAGGTAGCCAAAAGCAGAGAAAAGACAAAGTCAGCAAGGTTAATTTTTGTCTAGAGAGTGTACTTTCCAGGACACAGCCTTTATTTTTTTTATCATTGTGTTAGGGTTTAAGAATAAGATAAAAAATGGCTTTGGGCTCTCCGTTTGTTCTTTTATTTTCCTATTTCTGCTCTTGGAAATATTCTTATGATCCTGGGAAATGGGGCAAATATCAGTTATCCATAACTACTTCTTGCTGAAGTGGGCTGTAGATTTTTTTTTTTTACATTTATTTCCAAGGGTACGAATAGGAAACAATGGAACTTTAACCGAATATCATTTGGATTTAATAAAATATCAAGTGAGAGCATAAACAAAATTATGAAGCAAGTAATGATGAAAAGACTATTGTCCCTGAAACAATACTGGAAAGTGAAAGTAGTCCCGCAAACCACATGCATGACTAGCCAAAACCTTTAATTTATAAACATAAGTGGAAACATTTTCCTGTAAACCATTTACAGTTATACTTTAACAAGGAAAACACAGCCACCTCAACAAAGTCTGAAGAAAAATTGAAAACATTAAAGACATGTAATTAGGTTGTAGCCCAAATTGAACATTGGCAAGTTATACTTTTACAACGATTGATATATCCAGGTTATTTTGTTATTTATCCTCTGTTGGATTAATAATCCTTGTGCCTAGAAGAAAATTTTGAAGTCCATAAGCAACTTGGCAGTGAAAAGTATTATAGCTGATTACAAACCACTGTCAGTGAAATTAATTTACATGACCTGCAGGCAATTCAGAAGGGGGTGAGGTAAGTGTGGTTCCTGAAACTTGTTTCTCTCTTCCCTCTTCTGTTGTTTAAAGGAGAGAATTCTTTATTTTACAATCCATGGGACTGACAGGTCGTTAATTCTATGAACCCATATTAAATGACAGACAAACAAAACACAATGACAAACAAGACATGTCCAGATCAAGTAAGAAAAGTTATGGATCCCTGGCATAGCCTCAGGGCAGAAAACCAGAGGACTCTATTCAGCCAAAATCTTGGCCAAATGAATAGTGTCCAAAGGGCAGCCTCATCAGGCCTTGACTCCCTTAAACAGAATTGTGGCCACAAGCAAAACAGAACAGACTCTTACTGGTAAATAGAACAAATTCTTACCTCCTAGAAATATAATCAGAAGTTAAAGCGGTACCCAAACAAAAATCAGAAATCAAAACAGATACCAAATATCAGAACTGCAACCGAGACTCCTGGTCTACCAATTTCTTGGGTCATTGACCAGAATCTAAGGGATGGCCTCATCAGGTTCCAACTCCCTTATCAGAGTTATGGCCATGAAACAGAAACAGAAACAGATTCCTACCTCCTGGGAGGATGCAGATGGACTCAGGTTCTTTTGAGGCTGTAAGCTGCCAGCAGTCGTTCCAACTCCCTCCAAGCCGGATGAGAAGTTAAGGGACCTGAGAATCTCAGGAGGTGCCTCCCCTGCTCCTCTCCTCCCAGTCGAGAAGGGCCGGAGCAAAGCGACTGCTTGTGCTGGCAGACAGATTTTCTTGCTGGGGCCTCCAAATGTTATGACCAAAGTGTGAGAAGGAGACATACCAGCACACCAAGTCTGAATTATGAGCCCTTTATTAATGCATGGGTCAAGAGTAGGCTCACGCCAAGAAAGCTCTTGATGCTTAAGTGAATTTTGCAACAAGCTTTTAAAGGCAAAAACTGCAAATGGGCTACATAGCACGGGGTGAGGGTACAAGGAACCAAAACAAAAGGAACGATCTCTTGGATTTCAGTTAGCAAGGTATACAATTATACAAAACTTGTGGCTAGGGAGTTTTCAATGGCCAGCAAGAACGGTCAGCATGATCAGCTCAGGGAAACGCAGCTGTGGGTCTGTGGTCATGGGAACATTACAGCAATTAATCGTATACAATGGGGGGGGGTATTTTTAGGTCAGGCAGACAGCTAAGATGAAGGATTTCAACAAAATGGAGTTACTTATGTCAAGCAAGTTATTGCAATTATT
>CAUYQG010106743.1:0-21269 GCA_963574415.1 Tarsius wallacei
TGAGTAAATGGATGGATGGGCCACCATCCACACGATGGAATTTACTCTGCCTTGAGAAGAAGGAAATTCTGACACCTGCTGAATGTGGACAAACTTGAGGACATCATGCCAAGTTCAGTAAGCCCATCGCAAAAGGAAAAATGCTGTATGAGTCCACCTATGAAGGCACCTGAAGTTGTCAGTTCCCAGAAGGAGACGGAGGTCCCCAGGACTGTGGAGGGGTGGAGAGTTGGGGTTCTGTGGGTGCCGCTTAGGGGGAAAATGTTGAGCGAGTTCTGGAATGGAAGGTGGTGCTTCTTGAATGGTAGTGGGAGAGCATTCAGTGCCACAGAACAGCCAGCTTAATGTGGCTGAAATGGTGCATCTTGTGATATATTCTACCAATAAGGAACAGGAATGGGAAGATGCACCCAGAACACGTGGGACAGGAGTTGGGGGTGTGGGCAGGGGCGAGTCCCAAGGGGGAGAAAGATGTGGACTCATGGCTCTGTGCCCAGGGTGTGAGGGCTGGACCCCCCAGAGCTGCAGGACTCCCCAGTGCTCACTGTGTCTGTCAGTGGACTCCTGTTCCCTCGTCTTCTCAGGATGGAGTGTGTGGCCCAGCATGGGCTAGTATGTGGTGTGTCACACCCAGAGAACTCAGGCCAAGTTATTTAAATCACCCACCTCCCAGCAGCCCCCAACCTCAAGGCCCCCCGACCGTGCAGGGACAAAGGGCAGAAGGCTGGCGCTGTGCATGGGTCTGCCCTGTGCCTGTTCTCAGCCAGGGCTCAAGGCTGTGGTTGTGTTGAGGGACTCACTATGTCTGTCGCTATGCCACAGAGCAGAGATAGAGGTTCAGGAGTTCCCAGTCGTTGGCCCACCTGGACTGGCCATGGACCACTGGCCCCCAATTTTCAGCTGGTGTGGGTCCCACCATCCCCAGAGCCTTTGGCAGGGCTTCCGGTGTTGACCTAGGGTGTCCCCAGAGAACAGCTCTGCCAGAGGCAGCTGGATATAGGCATTGGCCAGGGAGGGTATGGAGAGGGGTCACTGGGACTGGGGAAGTTTGGGGAAGGTGATGCACTTAGTCTGTGTGCAGACCCAGGCTCAGGGCCAGGCTGCATGGGGAGCTCAGGACAGGCCTGTGCAGGCAGCAGAGCCCAGGGCAAGGTTCTCAGAACTGCTGTGCCCTCTCTGAAGGAGCTCCTGCCTGTCTTTCAGAAATCACAGGTCTGGGCCGGTGGGGGTGGCTCACACCTATAATCCCAGTACTTTGGGAGGATTGCCCGAGCCCAGGAGTTTGAGACCAACCTGGGCAACAAAGCAAGACCTCATCTCTACAAGAAAGAAAGAAAAAAAGGCTGGGCATGTTATTATGCATCTGTCATCCCAGCTACTCCAGACACTGAGGCAGGAGGAATCACCTGAGCCCAAGAGGTTGAAGCTGTGGTGAACCATGATTGTGCCACTGCCCTCCAGCCTGGGCAGCTCAAAAAAAAAAAAAAAAGAAGAGAAAAGAAATTGCAGGTCTGGGAGTCAGGGCCAGGACTGGATCCAGGAGGCTGTGGGGTTGTGTGTGTGTGTCCTGGTGTGTTGGTCTCTCTGCCGTGTGCACGAGTGCTGTTAGGATGAGGTGCTCAGGGTGAGGTGTTCTCTGCCTGGCCTCAGGACTTATTCCAGTCCATTCCTCAGAGTCCAGCCCTGTTTGTCAACTGAGAAAAGCGTGTGTCATGTGGGCCTCCCCCCTGTCCTGTGCTTCTCTTCCTGCAACTTATGTGTCCGTGTCGTGTGGGCCTCTTCCCATTCTGTGCTCTTGTCTCTGCATCTTGTGTGTATGTGATTGTGCTTACAGCAGTCACTGGGTCCTCCCTTTTCTATTTTCCAGGATGATAAGAGTCACCAGTGTGGCCTTGGCACAGGCCCAGCACTATGGTTCAGTTTGTAATATGGACCTAAGAATTAGTAGTTGGACAACTGTAGGTTCATTATAATTGCATGTGTTTTTTAAAATACCTGCATGTGAACTGCTCCCATAGGGGATGCGCTGGAGTGGGGTGTGATTTGGAGAGATGCTGAGATTGTGTGCCTTGAAGTTACTTTAATATATTGGCTTCTTGTCTTTACACTGAAGATCAAGAAATTCCTGCACTTCAGGAGGCCAAGGCAGGAGGATCACCTGAGCCTAAGAGTTAGAGACCAGCCTGGACAACATAGCGAGACCTCATCTCTACAATAAATCACAATGTTAACTGGATGTGGTGGCATGCCTGTAGCCCTAGCTTCTTGGGAGGCTGAGGCAGGAGGATTGCCTGGACCCAGAAAGTTGAGGTTGTGGTGAGCTGTGATTATGCCACTGCACTCCAGCCTGGGCAACAGAGTAGCATCCTACTTAAAATTTTAATTAAGAAAAAAAAAAACTATGAGCAAGGCAGATGGGAACAGGGCCTTAGACAGGTACCTGGTCCATACCCTGGTCCACAGCAGCTTCATTCACAGCAGCCGGAAGGGGAAGCACCGCAGTCACAACCGTGAACAGAGAGACCTGGGGCCGTGCATGTCAGTGGGAGGCCCTCCAGCCTTGGCAGGAAGGAGAGGGGCCTGAAGGACATAGCATGGGAGGTAGGCCCATCATAGAAGGTCAGACCCTCACGTGAGAAGGTCAGAGCCTCCAGGTCCTAGAAGTAGGAGCAGAATGGTGGCCCAGGGCTGGGGAGGAGGTGTGGAGTTGGTGTCAGGCTTGCAGGAAGAAAAGAGTGTCAGGGCTGAAGGGTGGTAACAGCAGCAGGGCAAGGTTGACCATACCACCACACAGCACCCTGCAAATGGTTACGATGATCAATTGTGTCACATGTATTTGGCCACAAGTTTGTTTTTGTTTTGTTTTTTTAGTTGGAGTCTCACTCTGTTGCCCAGGCTAGAGTGCAGCCTCAACCTGCTGGGCTCAGGTGATCCTTCTGCCTCAGCTTTCCAAGCAGCTAGAACTACAGGCATGTGCCACCACGCCTGGTCTAATTTTTTGAGTTATTGTAGAGATGAGGTCTCACCAACTTGCCCAGGCTGGTCTTGAAACTGTGGGCTCAGGCAATTCTCTCATCTTGGCCTCCCAAAGTACTGGGATTATAGGAATGAGCCACTGCACCTGACCCACAAGTTAAAAAAAAAAAAAAATGTTAAAAGTGAATAAGGTGTACTGTGTAAAACTCAACTTTAAAAAAAAAAACAGACTTTTTTTTGAGTTGGGGGTCTCATTTTATTGCCCAAGCTGGAGTGCCATGGTATAATCATGGTTCATCACAGCCTTGACTTCCTGGGCTCAGTTGATCCTTCCACCTCAGCTTCCTGAGCAACTAGGACTACAGGCATGTGCCACCACAGCTGGCTAAATGCTTGATTTTTCTTTTTTTCTTTTTTTCCTTTTTTTGGTAGAGACAAGGCCTTGTTATGTTGCCCAGGCTGATCGTAAACTCCTGGGCTCAAGTGATCCTTCCACTTCTGCCTCCCAAAGCACTGGGATGACAGATGTGAGACACTGCACCCATCTAAAAACCTGATTTTAAAGAGAGAAAGGAAACAATATGGGGCAAAACCAGAGTAGGCCTCTCCTGGGTGAGGAGTGTGGACTCTGGAGCAGCAGAAAAGAAGGGATTTGCGCTCTGGTCAGGCATGGGAGAGTCATGAACCCCCGCTTCTGTGGGCGCTTCTGTGTGGTCAGCACTGTGTGTGAGGCAGGAAGAAGGGTGGAGGCCCAGCCTCTCCAAAGGCCACGCCCATCTGGACTTCACACACAATCAGCCTCTGCAGCCCAGGGAACATCCTGGCATTGTGGCAGACTTCAGGGGGGATGGAATGAAGTTGGGGGGCAAGGAAAGCTGTCCCTCTCCAAGCAACCAGTCCCACCCAGTGGAGGGTTGCTGGCTCGGAGGTAAGTACATCTGGGAGTGGCAACTGTAAAAGCAAAATAAACACTTTCATTGTAGCAAGTTTTTAAGTTATGTAATGGCGGCCATGATGAGGGTTACCTGCAGCAGAAGAAAAACAGAGGTCAGACTCTCCTCTGGTGGTGACTCTGGAAACACTCCAGGTAAGAGCTGGTGATGAGGACCACACCATGTACAATTCCACAACTGTGGGAGGGCCAGGAGAGGCCAGTCTTTTACTTTTTTTTTTGGCAAGATAGGGCCTCATTGTGTTGCTCAGGCTGGTCTTGAACTCCTGGTCTCAAGTGATCCTCCTGCCTAAGCCTCCCAAAGCACTGGAATTACAGGTGTGAGCCACTGCACCTGGCCCAGAATAGGCTAAGCTTGAAGTAGGGGTCAGGTGGGTGCAGTGGGATTGACTTCCAGTGGGTCCCAGGCTTCTTCCTGGGGGAGTGAAGATGCTCTAAGGTTGCCTGTGGTGTTGGGTGCCCAGGCTGGGAATGTTCTGAGCACTGGTGAATTGTGGGTGTCTAAAAGGGCAAGAAGGGTGATATGTAGATTGTGTCTCCTGAAGATGTGTTAAAAATAATCATAACGGTCAGCATGAGTTGAGGTCTGACCAGTGCCAGGCCCTGCTTCAGACATGCCTCGTGGATCAGGCCAACCTGCCCCATGTTTATAGCTGCCTGTGGTTCATGTACTTTTCATCCTCTTTTCTGAAGAGGACACTGAGGCATGGCGGGGAGCAGGGGTCATGAGTGGCCATGGAAGACAATGGACAGCCCGAGGTGGTCCTTGCTCCTGGCCATGATGGAGACAGCCACAGTCGTGGCTGGAGATAGTTGTACTGCGACCCCTGCCCTCTGCCTCTGCATGTGTCACAAGCATCTCTGTGTCAACAGGCACTTCCAACCTTGCTGGAGTAACTGTAGAGTGTCTCATCATGTGAGTCTGCCAGGATTCACTGAACCCACTTCCCACAATGAACACTTTGACTCAGCCCGACTCTGCCTTGTTGTGAAGCGTCGCTCTTGCTATGCTATGCAAACGCGGCCAGCAGCCCAGGCATCTCCTCAGAGTGGGTCCATGGAGGAGGTGCATCCCTACCAACACCTGAGGGAAGCTGTCATGCTGCTCCTGTCATGCTGCTCTGAGAGCAACACTACCCCTGGCAGATGCCCCCTGCAGCCACACTTAACTATCTGCGACTTTCTTGTTGTTTCTGAAATCAACACACAAAAAGGCAGCTCCTAGGGAGGGCTCCTGCCTTAGGGGAGGAACCACGTGTCCCCAAGGACCAACGTCTCAGGCTCTTCCCTGCCAGGGCCCTGGTGTGTCCTGGGCCGTGTATGTGCCTTTTTAAAATCCTCTCCAGGTGACCCTGTGCATCCTTGAGTGTCACTTGGCCCTTATAAACTGACCCCCACATCTGAGAATCCAGCCAGACTCCTCTCCAGGGTTCCGGCTTCAGATGTCTTCTGTCACCTGGACCTCCCCACGGGTGGCCTGCCATCATGTTGTGGTCCAGAACTGAACTCATCGCTTCCTCCACGAGCCTTCATCTCTGTCCTCCATCATTCAGGGCAACCACCAGCGTCTAAGTCCCAGCAACCAGGAGACCCCATCTCCCCTTGTGCCCAACACCCAGACAGGCCTCGCCTTGTGGAGTCTGCTTCCCATACTCAGCCTTTGTCTGGGTCCCAGGCCCTCACTGCTTGCCACCCAGGATCACAAACCTTCCAGATTGTCTCCTTTTTCACCTGCTGCTGGAGCAAGCGTCAGAAGCCCAGAGCCCATCTGTGTCTGCTGCTTTCTAAAAAGTGCTTTTGGCTGGGCTCAGTGTCTTAGCCTATAATCCCAGCACTTTGGGAGACCGAGGCGAATGGATTGCCTGAAGCTGCAGATTCAAGACCAACTCGGGGAACTTGGCGAGACCTCATCTCTACAATAAATAAAAAATTAGCCAGGCATGGTAGCACATGCCTGTAGTTCCGGCTACTTGGAAGGCTGAGGTGGAAGGATCGCCAGAGTCCAGCAGGTCGAGGCTGCACTCCAGTCTGGGTGACAGAGTGAGACTCCAACTCAAGAAAAAAATTATTATTATAAAGATGTGGGGTACAATTCAGGGTTAGGTAAGGCGCTGACTCTTGATAGCAGCTATCTGTTGGCTGTTCTCTTTTCTTAGGCAAAATATTGAATAGAGTCTTCTCTGCAAGTTAATCATCTTTAGTGAAGGTATCCCCAAATTATCCTTACTTTGTGGGAGTTTTCTTTCCATTACGGGAGGAAATAATTGTGGTATCATTTTAACACTTCTACTTGTTCTTGATAATATAAAATAAATTCTATGGTACATAATTCCAAGGGATTTTGCAAATTATTTTATTGATTCAATATAAGAGAGCTGTCCCCTGATATGTGGAACAGAGTGTGTAGGCTGAAATGCAGTCTGAAGTAATGGGTCTATGGAACCCACCATGTATAACCATGATATGGTTAAGAGACAAAGAAATGCTTAGAGATGAAGAAATTAGTATCATATCACACTCCTGTTCAGAAGCCTATCCATTCTCCATTGCTTTTCAAATGGAATGCAAATTTCTCTCTGTGACACCTAGGTTTTTTAAAATTCTGGCCTGATCTTATCAGTTCAGTGGGTCACCCTACACCCTTCACAAATGGCTCTTCAAGGAATAGGGCTCCCACTCTTCCCATGCAATCCTACTTCCATACTTTTCCCCAGGCCTCCCTTTTTCCCAGGATGCTGCCATCTCCCTACCCCAACAGCAAAATCCATGAAGACTTCCTTTTCTCTCCCTCTACTTTCCAAAACCCTGGCCATCTTTCAAGACCCAGCTTATTCCTTCTTGTGAAGACTCCTTCCATGCTTCTAGCACAAAAATGTCATGTTTTGAATTCTTATAATGTGTGCTTGGTTGGTTTACCTTACAGCATTCTCTTATAATTTCTGCATGTTAACATTATTTTGCAAACAAGAGTGGAATTTTCTTAAAAGCAGTGACTAAATTTCATACTTGTTTTTCTCTCTCTAATGGAAGCTTATAGCACTGGTCTCAGTAGTAGGCACTCAGTGTTGAGTAGTAATCCTAACAGTCATCATTTCTATCATACTTCTATGTGTCAGATACCATGCCAAGTGCTTTACATGCATCATCTCACTTAATCTCACCACCACCCTTTGAATAGGAATGACTGTTATGCCTATTTAACAGATGAAAAAGCCAGGATTAAGAGAAAGTTTAGGTCAGGTAACTTTCTAGTGAGTGGTGGACCCAAGATTCAGTCCCATGGTTTTCTGATTCTAGATCTTGTGTTCTTAATACTATATTTCACTACTGGATGGGCTTAGTGTCTCAACAACTGCTAGCTTGTTAGAAATCGATTTCAATTAGTACTAATAAGGGCAATAAATTTAATATTAAAAAGATTAGAAATTTAGAACAAAAATATTTAGACAGAAAAAGTCTAATATTAAGTCTGGATATTTTCATTTGTGGGCATAGGAAGAAACAAGCAAAAGATAATTTTTCATCACTGGGAAGTCAGGAGAAATGCATCTTAGACAGCCTGCATTTTACCAAAGTAAAAATGCTTTTTATCTTAAACTCAGTTAATCCTTTGCAGTTCAATATACAACTTGCAGGAGCCAAATAGGGAGACTTCATGCTGTTAAACTGGTATCTGAAAGGGTAGTAGCAACTTGCTACATTCTGAAAGGGCATTGGTGTTACCCTCTGCCTTTCTTAGTTTTTGCTGTCAAAGACCTGGGACTTGCCACATTAGATGCACATTTATATGTAGTTGAGACTTGCTTGTTACTGTGTGGTTTCTGAGTTGCAGTTCTTCATTTCTTCTTGCTGAGTTGGTCCAGTCTCTCTGGATTTTGCCCTTAGTTTCTTCTACTCATCTTCATACACTCATTGTCCTTCTGATGGAAATGGATCCCAATCTTTTGCATATACTAGCATTTCCACTATGCAGAAAATGTCAACCATGATTGGAGTACAATAAATGTTTCCAGTAAAGCATTTGATTGACAATCATGGTCTTGGCTAGTTCTCGTTGGAGGGAGGAATCTTATTCTTCATAATCTTTAGTCATATGCTAGGGTCATTACGTAGGTGGAATGATCCAGAACCCCAACAGTGCCACCCACCCAGATTTAACTATCACCTACCCCAGCCTTCTGTCATAGATCCAAGGTAGCCCCATAGTACTGGTGAGACAGCTCAGTGGTACTGAGAACTGCCTCAACGATACCAGCATTTGTTGCTCTTAGAGTATTGCAGGCTGTCATTTCTGGCCTGATAAAATTACCTGCTTAGCTTCTCCAGCCCTTATTCTGAGTCCAGCTTCTTTCTTTTCCCTGCTCCCCCACGTTGGAAATGTCCCAGCATGCCCTGAACTTGAGCCCAACAGAATTAGGGTATCTTTAGGTAATACTCACAGGAAGTTTATAGTCTGAATAATTTGAAATCAAGTCTTGAATAAAAGGATGCTTCAAGAGAACAGCAACTTCAATTGGCTCGAGGTTCTTGGCACCTAAGTCCTGAAATGTTTTTATGAAGCTCTTTAAAGAAGAAAGAAATGAAGTTAATCAACTTTACAATCCTACAGAACTAAAAAAATGATTTTACTTACTAAAAAATTCATCATAATTCCTATATAGTGATACATTTTGAGAGCAAGTCCACAAAAATATGCTCAAAATTGAGGACAACTTTTCTTATGTACAGGTTTTCCTTTTTACAAATAACCTAACTAACCTCTGCATAAATGTTCTCCACATTTAGATGGCTGGCAAATCTGTTAGAGTCCTGTGCTTCACTTCCTCCTCTGAAAACTTTGAGCAGCGTTTTCATGGAAATCTTTTCATTGTTTGCATTTTCAGGAATTTCTTCTGCTTTTTGTTCCCTTTCTCCCTTTTCTTCTTTTAATTCTTTTCCCTCTCTTGCAACATTTTCCTCAGTTTCTGGAAATTCCTCAATTGGACTCATATCAGTAGAGGAGGAGGTCTGCAAAAGTAAATGAAGAGAACATGTTGTCAGATTGATGTCTTCCCGATGGTAGAGATATTTAGAATACACCAATTTGATAATCACACACTTGTCTATGCAATGGAATTATAGTGCCTACCACACACCAGCTAAACAAAGCTTAGAAAAGAATGTGCTAGCTGCATCGGAGATCACAACGTCAAGATTCTAGACCAATATTGCCTGTAGTGTGCAGAGTCTTGTAGTATAGTGTGAGGTGTGTCCTACTCATCTTCATACACTTTTGAGCTTACTATGTTGAGCCACTTTTCTCACATTTCTCAATACATGGGCACTGGAATAAATTATAGTCATTGGTGCCAGACTTGTACACATGTATGTAGATTTCTAATAGGGTTTGTTTTTGAAATTGATTGCAATTGAGAGGTTATGGTAAGTTAATTTCTCAAGCTCAGTAGGCTCTAAGAGCTGCAGAAACATTTATTTGGATACTGGAGGATATCCCAATTAACACTCAAAGGCAGAAGTAGAAAGGTAATATAGAAGGCAAAATAGAAAACAAATTGAATTGAGTAAGGGAAATCAGGTTGAGATTTTTACTGCACTCTTTGAAATTGGGCAAGAGTGTAAACTCAGGCATACATATTTTAAGTATGGAAAAGAGTAAATTGCTCTGAAGAAATTTCCTACATATCAAAAGCCTGAGAAATATTCTAGGAATTGATCTTGAAGAAATATTAATGTGCACAAGTATTTTGTATATGGATGTATGCTGATTCAAAAAATGGGAAATGGTGACATAAACTGTGATGAAATACTATACTTCCATAAAAACATGGTTTAGAATTCTAATAACATGACAAAACACTCATGGCAGAATAAGTGCAAAAAGGAAACAGAAAACAAAGTAACAAATGCACTAGGATCCTCCACTTCTTATATATCTATACTTAATAAAATAAGAAAAACAGGTACATTAAAGAGTTAATAGTGATGACATCTGAGTAATGGAACTAATTATTTCCTTTTTTTGTACTTTCTACATTCTTTATAGTAAATGTGTGTGCATATGTGTTTCTGATAATGAAGTGATCAATGTTTGATGATTTGCCACTAAGGAAATGGGGTATTTGGAATATTGGCTGGCCAGATGTCAGAGAACATCTGAGTTCTGATTCTCCTCTATCCCAAAGAAGTAAAAAAATGCTAATTTAGGAGGGTTCCAATACTGTAAATACTCAATTCAGTGGAAGTATTATGTGTATTATGTGTATAAGTTGTGCAAGTTCTTTCCAAATAATCATGTAAATTCCATTTATAAAAAGATTAGGACACAGCATAAAATTAAGCCTCTGGTAGTCATACATCCCTCAAGGGATTTTGGAGAGACTGTGGGCAGTGTAATGAAGGCAGATTGCGTTTGTTCTAGCTCTGTGTGGTTATATTACTCTGGCTGGGTTTTATATCTTTTGCTAAATTGGGAATTTAATATTGAGGGAAAGAGAGAGAGAGAATTGAAGATGTGTGTGCGTGTGTGTGTGTGTGTATGTGTGTGTGCGTATCTATATACACAGAGGTTACCAAAAAATGTATACACATTTTAAGAAAGGAAAAAAACAGTATTAACTTTGTAGATGAATACAAGTCACGTTTGACATCTGCAATTATAAGAGGTGCTCAAATGGTTACTATCAGTGTCCAGACACTTCTGATTATGGCAAACTAAAAGTAATGCATAGATAACTTTTTAAATGTGTATACATTTTTTGGCACTCCCAATATATATATAGGCAGTTGAAAATGTTGCATGGCAGAAATGTGAAACTGGCTTTAGTGTTTCTACCTAAGAATCTTAGGGATTATTGTATTGGCTACCCACCAATAATTTCCCAGGGCAATAGAACATTTAGTATAGTGAAATGAACATAGTTAGGATGTAACACATCTCAGTGAGTGAATAAAGGAAAAATGAATTTCTATTCAGAGTATAGCATAGATGCCATGTAGGCAAGATAAAGACAGAACATGTGGGCAAGCAAATGACTAGTTGGTTGGATGAGCAGGAGATACCAAAGCTAAACAAAAAAAACTCTCTGTAGCTATTTCCATAATTAGGAAGGAAGTTACTTTTCAAAGGCCTGATGTAATCATAATGGAATAAATAATTTTTTAAATTTAAAAAGCAATGTAAACATTTGAAATGTTAGAGTGAAGAATCCTTAATTAATTAACACCAGAGGATGCTTTAAAAATTTTGGTTATTTTTGTTTCTAGGGAGTTGAGACAAAATAGGTTTAGTGGCTCAGTGGGAGGGGAGGGAAGGATGGGAGGCAGAGATAGGACCAAAGAAGATTGTTCAGCATCCTGAGGGCATAGAAAGGTGTGCAGGAGAAGGTGGTTCTCTCCAACACAGACTCTGAAAGACAGCCATGCTGAATGAGTGTAGGAAAAACCTAGCGATTCCAGTCTGGAGAAAAGTCAGTGCTTTTGGGTGAGCAGTTATTAGTGTCATCAAAGCTCTGTGTGAGTCACATTATCATGTAAGAAGTGGAGCAAATTATGGTGTTGTCAAGGACTATGTCCCACTTGGCCACTATCAGGATTCTCTCAAGAATTCCCAATCAATGTGTCCCCATAACAGTGACTGCGTGTCTTCCTGACATGCATTTCTACCATTCAGTCAGGCCAGTCTTGCATCTCAGAAGACAGAACAGAGATTAGTTCTTGGGACTAGTGTGGTCAAAGCATCTAAGAGCAGAATGGAATAGAAATGTGTGTTTTGAAACCCAGGTCCTCAAACACTGCCAGGATGCATTTATAAGACTTTCACAGTATGTGACATTCAAGCTTTCAGTTTACTAAATTCCAACATCACAACCCCATGCCACACAAGTGGCAGAATGAACCATTTTCCCAAATGTCACTTTATTTTGAGATCCACCTGGACTAGTACATTACTGATGAATGCCTTGCTCTTGAGCATCTTTTAAATTACCCAAGAAGTTGTGGTTTTAAACATAAGGTCTGAGCTGCATTGAATAAAATCAGCATGAATAGCAGAAATAGAGTAAGGAAGAATGAAATACCAGGGAGATTTCCAGTTGTTTATGTGGAAAGCAAAAGCAGAGATCTGATTGAATGTCTTGGGAGTGAATATGGATCTGCTGGAGGTGTTATTTCCATGCAGGTTCATTATGGCTTCCTGGGATGAGGTTTCCCAGGAAACTGGAACACAGTTGGAAAGGGCACAGAATTGGAGTGGCGTAATTAGAGATAGAATGGTGAGAACAAGGGGTGAGTGAGAATGGGAGGTTAGTAGCTCTCGTGTTCCAAAAGCTCCAGGGTTCATTCCAAATCAGGAACAGGCCGGACTGTTCTTGTGAGAGAGCTCTGTGCTCCATCCCTTGCCACAACCCCCACCCACCAGTGTGACTTCTGCTGTGTAGTGTTCTTGGGTCAGCTCCTGTACGATGTTCTCGGATTTTAAAAGAGCTCCTGAGAGCAGCACTCAAAGACAGCTGCTTCTTGGGTGGGGACAACACTAGCGTATGGTGAATGGAAGGATGCGTGCTAGCTGGCCTGGTTGCCAGCCTCTGAGGCAGCTGTCTGTTGCTATGGCAACAGCTCTAGCGCAAACTTCATTTTTCCTGGTCTTTCTTGCTCACCGCAACCTCTCAGAGCCTACTACTGCCTCTGCCCGCCTGAAATGTCTGCTGTCCTCCTCCCTACCATGGAGACTGAATGTCATTCCTTTCATGCTCCCTCTCCCTCTTCCTCCTTTTTCCTGTTCATAAACATTCATAAACATTAATCAAACACTTGCTTGGGGCTGCTACTTCAGAAAACATAAAGATGTTCCAGACTCAAGGTAGGAATTATTCAGCAGTGAGATCCAATAGATAAACAGACCTCTGCCTGGAGAACTAGGTGTCCTTCCTTCCCTCCTTTGCCCACTATAGTGCATTCTCAACACAGAAACCAGTGAGATCCTATTTAAGCCAGGTGACTGCACTCTTCCAATGACTTCTCATCTTAGGCAGAGTTAAAGCTAAGGTCCCTACAGTGGCCCTCAGAGTCCTCTCCCTCTCATCTTCCTCCCTCCTACTCTCCCCCAGCTCCCTCCTCTCCAGCTTTGCTGACTGACACTGGTTCTTGGAATACACAAGGCATGATCCCACTTGAGGGCTTTTGCATTCACGGTTACTCTCACTTCACTTCAAATGCTTGTGTCCCAGAGTTGTCAAGGCTCTCTCCATCTCCTTCTATAGGGTTCTGTTGATAGGTCTCTTCACAGAGAGATCATCCCTGGCCACCCTAATGAACACTGCAACACCCACCCCAACTTCTGTATCTTTCCTTGCATTCTTTTTTCCCCCATAGTATTTATCACTATTTGATGTCTCCATTTTGCTTATTCATTTATTGCCTGTCTTCCTCTGCCTAGAATATCTTTTGTTCGTTGCTGTACCCCTAAGTCAAAAGTGATCCCCAGCACATGTATATGCTCAATAAATGTTTGTGAAAACAGTGAATGCATGCATGAGATAGTGCTCCACCTTGCTGGACAAGTTCTGGATACACCTGGGACCCAACTGAGAGAGTGCTTAGTGTTGTTAGAGAAATCTTCATGAATGATTGGGCAGTTTCTGTAGGCCTTGAATAACACAAAGGCTTTGGATCCTTCAAGATGAGATGAAGCGTACTCCAGGTGAAGAGAATAACAAAAGCAAAAGCAAGGAGGAAGAAAAGAGGAAGGCCTGCAAACCCTCTTCTGGTCTGCAAGGCCCCTTGTTGATTTGTTCTTTACTCCATGTTCCCTGCCTGTTTGGTGCATCCTTTCTCACTCTTTTTTGCATGGATGGCGGCAATTAGACAAAGTCCCTTTAGGAGAGTAGTGTTGGCTTCTTCTGTATCCCTCGCAGATCACAGGGCTATGCAAAGAGCATGACTTACAAAGCTAATTCATCAATTGATTCATTAACTCAGTGCAATGTCTACTGAGCTCTGTACCTGACCTTGCCATGAGTTCAGGGATGCAGAACAAGAATGATGTCTTCTCCCCATCCAACTTCCTCTCCTCAAGGTGCTTAGAGTCCAGAGAGGAAGCAGACCTTGAGGAAACCTTTGCTTTGTGAGGAATGTAGTTCCTGTAGGGGGATGTATGGTAACAGGGAGTCTGACATCATTTCAGTCAGGGAAGGTCTCCCGGCAGACAGACATGTAATGAGGCCCCATGGAAGACAGATCATAGGTCCACAGTTAGGTTAGGGAACCTAACATGGAAATACATGGAGATGCAGAAACATTCCTGGGAAACTGGCAGATGTAGTCTCTGTGAATACAGATTATACCTAACCTCTTATTTGGGCAAAATGTTAAACTGGCCTTCTCCTGTGAAGAAGAAAGCATTCTTGAATGGAAAGAAATACTCCTTGCTGAACTTTCTCCTGCTACATAACTGTTGGATCAGTATGCCACAGCACACTGGCTTGAAAAGCCCCAAGGCCTTGCTCTGGCCCTAGTGGCAGGGGAAGGAGATCTTCCCGTCCCTGTGGCTAGGATCAAACTTTATAATTACATCTAAGAGAGTCTATCTCTTCTGCCCATGAATGCTGTCATAGGAACTTCTCACTTTTTTCATACTACTTCTATTTTGACAAACGTGTGTGAAAGGGACAGAAGTACAGCTGGGACATAGGAGTCTGGACTGGACAGAACTCCTTTCCCCACTGTGTACACGAAGGGTGAACAGAACCAAAAGCCATGCAAAGTGTACATGGGCACCCCAGAAGCATATTAACTAGCACCCTGCTGAAGACTATTCCACTCCAAAAAGTCAAGGAATGCCAACCCTTTAGGAATCTCAAGGAGAATGTGAAGTGGCATCCTTGGACGCAGGTGATACAAAGTATCTGAGGATTCCAGGTGGCCGGGCTTTGGCCTCAAACACTATCAAGAGTTATATATATGCGGGATGCATCTGAGGCCTGAACTTGCTTCATATACAATTACCTCATAGAATGACAAATTGAGCTGATACCCATTTCCATTTCATTTATTAGGACCAGCACTTCATGCAAAATAAAGGCTATCCTTTCCAAAGCAAACTTTGATTCTATCAAGAAATTTTAAACAAATTTTGATTTTACTACAAAAGTGTTTGACAGTTTGTAATCCAACTGAGTAAGGCTCTGTTGAAGACCTGGTACGTGCAAAGCATTGTGTTAGATACCTGGAGAAATATAGAGGACTTATCAGAAGTTTAAGATCTTCAGGCATTCCCCTCCAGACTCCAATGTTAGTCCACTTCTGGAATACAATTACCTTTTCTGCAGTCAGAGTAGGAGTTTTGACTTGTCGGAAGACATAAGTCCCAATAGCCACACTCAGGGCCCTGTAGACCCCTTCCACAGAGTCTGAGTGGCAAGCAAAATAAAGCAGCATCTGTGTGTAGTCAAGCTGGGGTGGATCCTTCTCAAAGTCAGCAAATAGCCTAAAGAAAAACTGTCACAGAAAAATAATTTCAGTCAAAAATAAAATGGGTACACTCTTTCTGCATAGGTAGACATGGCAATAAAGAATCCCTCCTGGAGTGCTGGCATAAAATTACCTTCTGAGGATTGAATTAGTAAAGCTAACATGTACTTAATAGCATTCACTGAAGAGTATGCTATGTAAAAAGAGCAGAAAAAGTAGGGCTCCAAATTCTTTTTTCTCTTTTTATTTTTCTGTTTTTTAGAGATAGGGTCACACTCTGTTGCCCAAGTTAGAGTGCAGTGGCATGATCATAGCTCACTGCAGCCTCAAACTCCTGGGCTCAAATGATACTCTTACTTAAGCCTCCCAAGTAAACGGGGCTACAGGCATACAACACTACACCTGGATAATTTCTCCAATTTTTTTTCTTTTGTAGAGACAGGGTCTTATGTTGCCCAGGCAAGTTGCATTCCTGGACTCAAATGATCCTCCCACCTTGAGCTCCCAAAGTGATGAAATTACAGGTTTGAGTCACAGCCCCGGCCTCTAAATTCTAATTATTAAAAAAATTGAGCCGGGCTCGGTGGCTCAGCCTGTAATCCCTCACCTGGGGAGGCTGAGGTGAGTGGATTGCCTGAGCCCACGGGTTCGAGACCCGCCTGGGCAACTTGGCGAGACCTCATCTCTACAATAAATCAAAAATTAGCCAGGCATGGTAGTGCATGCCTGTAGTTCCAGCTACTTGGAAGGCTGAGGCGAAAGGATCACCGGAGCCCAGCAGGTCGAGGCTGCGGTGGCCGGGAGCGGCCACTGCACTCCAGTCTGGGCAACAGAGTGAGACTCCAACTCAAAAAAAAAAAAAAAAAATTGTGTGCTAATTGATGGTATTAACATATTTAGGAAATATGTATTAATAAGGTACTAATTAAATGTAGCGGTACTACACATTAAGTAGGAAATGAGAGCCACAAGAGCAAGGACCCATCTGTCTGTCCTCAGCATCATTAGGTCTTCACTCTAAATAAGAGACTTCTGGTCCATGCCTCTCTGTGGGTAGTGACAGGAGGGAAAGGACATGATGCTCAAAGCCATGGGATTTTAGCCATCAAAATGTTTAAACGGGTTTACCTGCTCTGAACCTGCTGTGACTTCTAGTGTGAATTCGCCTCCAGGGAGAGAGTGTATACTCACCACCAAATACAAGTTTGTTTGGTAGTTCTCTTATTCTGAATGACTGAGTTGATATTCACAAGTGTCTTGTGCATCTGGCAGCATGACAAGTTAGTGCTTAGGGCCTAATATCCTTTGGGCTCCTGCAAAGGCAAGGCCCAAACCCTGGGACACACAGGCCATACCTAGGTACCTATATAGCCATGTTTGAAGAGCCTGCTGGCTTCCTTGGCCAGCTCTTCTCAAATGTGTATTTGATGACCTGGGGAATCTTTTGAAAATGTAGATTTTGATTAAGTAGATTGTTCTGAAGCTGACAAAGGCTCTGCATGTCTAGCAAACTTTCAGGAGTGCCTGATGTTGCTGGTTCTGGCCCATAGTGTGAGAAGCAAGCTCCTAGATCCAAAGGGTGTTTACAACATCTTATTATTGTTCTGCTGTAAGTTAGTTATAGAACTAGACTGAAATACTTAAAAACTTTCTCTGATGGTAAGGCATTCCTTGATGATTTTTAGGAGTTATGATCCAACAGGTGGGTTCCTTCAGGACATTGTGTTTTTATCTTCCCACTTGCCTTTTAGTTATTTCAGGGATTTTCAGTAGGACTAGAAGTAGAAACGGGAGTGACTAAAAGACAACTATGACATGGGTACTTATCTTTAATTTCTTTCATATGAAGAGTTGCCTTTTGGTGTTATTTTCATTGAGTTGTTCTTATAAATGATACACAGGTACACATCATCATCATTTCCATTAACAAATTAAATATCATATACTGAAGGAAGATGTGCAAACATAAAATAAGTTGATATATGGGCTCTTTCTGTAATTAAACAGGCTTGATTTTAAATCAATGGATTGGACATTCAGAGAAGGGAATGATTTTATGTTCTGAAGATTATTTAAAACATAGTAGTAGGCAAATTCTAAAGACCTCAAAGGTTCTCACCTCCTGGAGTATGTATCTTTTTGTAATCTTCTCCCCTTAAGTGTAAGCAGGACTGTGAGGGGAAACTTATTCCCATGAGTAGATTACCTTATATAGCAAGGATAAAGGGATTTTTCAGATGTAATTAAGGTCCTTAGTCAGTTGATTTTGAGTTAATACAAAGGGATCCTGACCTTGGTCCTGACCTAATCAGATGAGTCCTTTAGAAAAAGACCCAGGCCTTCAGGGAGATACTTGAAGCCAAAGAGCAGCTCTTCTGGCCATGAAGAAGCAAATAGTCATGTTGTGGAGAGGGCCATGTGACAGGGAATAATTGGTAGCCTCCAGGAGCAGAAGGTTTCAATCCTACAACCATATGGATCTGAATTCTGTCAGCCACCCAACTTGGAAACCAACCTTGAAGCCAGCCTTACAATTAGCCTTGGGTGAGGTTGCAACCCCAGCTGACACTTTAATTTAAGCCATGTAAGATGATCAGCAGAGAACCCAACTAAGCAATGCCTGGACTTCTGACTTACACAACTGTGAGATAATAAATGGGTATGTTTTAAGTCACTAAATGTTAAACATCAAAAATTAACACAAATACTATTGCTTCATTCATTCAACAAGAACTTATTGAGCATCTTCATGTGCTAGGCATGGGCTTTTCTAGATGTTTAAAATACAGTCACTAGAAAGGAGATAAAGATCTCAGCCTTGCTTGAAGGGAAAAGCAGATAATAAATTAAGTAAATATATAGTGATTATGGAAACAGAAAAAAAGGAAGTCAAGGAAAGGGGAATTGAGAATGAAGAGTAGGAAGGAAGATAGGCAGCAGGATTGAAGTGAAATTTGAACAAAGATGTGGAGGTGGGAGAAAGTTGGCCAGGGTAAGAGCATGACAGGCAAAGGTAGTTGCTGAGGCCAACCTCCCAGGGTGGGAGCAGGCCTTGCACAATTGATCAACAATGAGCAGGCCAGTGTGGCTGAAGCAGGGAAGACCAAGGAGGTGAAATGAGGGAGGTGATGGGGTCAGAACACACAAGGCCTGGCTGGCCACTTAGAACTTTGAATTTTTCCCCTGAGTAAAGTACAAGGCCATAAGAAGTTTTGAGCAGAGGCTACTGTGATCTGATTTGGAATCTGGGCAAAGATTAAGGGAGAAACAGGGAGACCTATCTTAAGGTTGCTGCAGACACCAGCTGAAGTTGATTAGGGTTTGTTCTGGGTGACTGCAGCAGGGCTGGGAGAGTTGTCTGATTCTGGATATATGAATTTTGAAGGTAGAACTACCAGGATTTCCTGAGGGATTGATGTGGAATTTAAGAGTTGAGAGGAATTGGGGATGACTCCTAGGGTTTCAACCTGAGCAACTGGAAGGATGGAGTTGTCATTGACTGAGATGTAGAAGACTTTAAGTGAACATGGGAGAGGTGAGGTAGTGGGGATCAGAGATTAGGTACCTAGTCTTAGACATGGTGAGATCAAGATATTTATTAGAACATTCAAGCAGATATGTCAAATAGGTAGTTTCATCTAGGAGTCCAACATTTGGAAGAGAGGTCTGCAGTGGAGACAGACAATCGGGATTTATTAGCAAGTAACTGATATTTAAAACCAAGATCCTGGCTTTAATAAATATTAACCAGATCAAGGTAATGCAAAGATGTTATATGCTGTCACATGGACAGAAGCTGTGGAAACCTAAGAAAATCCTAAGAGTTTTCGTGCACTGGATGCTGTGAGTGTGAAGCACTGTGAAGCTAGAACCAACCTGCTGAGCCCCACCAGTCACAAGGCAATGCATTGTCACTGTCAGCAGACTATGTAATTGCAACACGAGATGTCTCAGGGATCCCTTTTTGGGTGCAGCTCGATCCTTCCCGTGCTTGGGTCTTTAAGGTCATCCAAGTTAAAGGTCAGTAGTAATGGCCCATCTCTAGGAGTCCTGCAGAATATGGCTCAGAGGCAGGCCCTGGGTCACAGAGCCCAGATGACTAAGCATAAGAATGCAACCCCAAATTGTAGTGCTAGCCTTAAAGAGGATACTTGGGAGGTGGAGAAACCTGTCCAGGTTTCCACAGTGAATCATGGCAGAACTGAGAGCAAAGCCCAGGGGTCCCGATTTCTAGAATTCCTTCTTAATGGCAGCATTTCTTTTTCTTGATTTGTTCTTTCCTATTTTTATTACAGCCAAAGACATAAATATCTTTTATTGCTTAATGTTAACCATTAACCACTGTTTAACTATGAATAGTTAGCATGGCTAGCTTGTTGAGCGAACAATTATGGAAGGCTTACTATTTGCCAATCACTGTTCTAAGGGTACTACACATATGAGCTCATTCTGCACAACAGTTTCACCAGAGGGACTAAAAAAAAAGTCACAGAGAGGTTAGGTAATGCCATGAAGACCTCATGGCTTATAACAGTGGAATCTGTGCTTTTAACCCAGTTTAAGACGATTAAGATTTATGTTAATACTGAGCAGCCAGTCCCAGAGGTGCAAGGTGGGAGTAGGGAGTTGCGGGGTGGGGTGGATCTCGGGAGGGAACACCACTCCTTTCCCTGTTTCTGTACTATGGACATAACACATACACACACCCAACAGCCATCTTTTGTCCCATAAAAACACTTTTTGCTCTTGCCTCTGCCCTGACTTTGTTCCTTTCCTTCCTATAATTTTCCAGCAGCAGGAGGGAACCATACCTCCTTTTTTGTTTCGCTGCCAAATGAACACTAAGAGACTCCACCCTCAACTGGCATTTCTAAAAGCTTCTGACTGAAAATAAAAGTACTTTCACTTGGCATGAGATTCAAACTGCCAGTTTCTTCCTACATATAGAAGAACCTCTTTATGTTAGTGGCAAATTTGTTAACAAAATCACATATAGACTGTTCCAAAAGCTTTACAGGATGACTGAGTTCAATCTTTCACTTTCACTTGAAAAACAACAACACACAAAATACCACCCCCTACCCCATGACTGCCAACCTCATAGCGTGGACTTTTTTTTTTTGGTAACTCCCTGTCCCCTTTCTCTTACCCGCTCTCCTGCTACCATCTAGCAGAGGTGATCAAAAAATATGCAACCAACTGGTGGAAAATGCTCAATTTAAGGTTATAACTGGAGTTGTGTGCAATTTTGTATTGCAATTTTGAACTAATAGCTGGCTAGAAATTAAATAATCAATATATTATAAACAGTTTGCTGTGATGCTTAATCTACCTTTTATTTTTTTCTCATATCTTACTGAATGTGGCTGTGTTAGCTCTATTTTTATACTTTAAACATTTACTGAAGTTAGAGTGGCTTTCAGATTTTAAAGTCCTGCTTCCCATTTTGCCCTCAGAAATAAAAGCTAATAAAAAATATATACTGATGATAATAATAATTGAGATCAGTGAGCTCCGATGAACCATAGGCAATGCTATATGCAAACCCTTGCTGTGTTAGTCAAAATCAAAGAGAAATGGACAAAAGCATCTGTTGGTAAAATGACAGAATCTTATCTTGAACTTTTCGAATTGAAAAGACACTTAAGCCGGGCTCGGTGGCTCAGCCTGTAATCCCGTGCCATTGGGAGGCTGAGGTGAGTGGATTGCCTGAGCCCGCAGGTTCGAGACCCACCTGGGCAACTTGGCGAGACCTCATCTCTACAATAAATCAAAAAATCAGCCAGGCGTGGTAGCGCGCGCCTGTAGTTCCAGCTACTTGGAAGGCTGAGATGGAAGGATCACCGGAGCCCAGCAGGTCGAGGCTGCAGGGGCC
>CAUYQG010106747.1:0-16590 GCA_963574415.1 Tarsius wallacei
TTTTTTAAAAGCAGGCAAAATATGAAGAAAAGACCTGCATGCCATGTCAGTGCCCATGCTACTGTGCCCTGCAGCCTGGCAGAGGCAGGGCCAGGACACGGGAGCCTCATGCCGCTCAGGCCAACAACACACTCAACGCCAGTATGGTCTGTTCATCAGCAAAGACTGCTCCCAAGGGTACAATGCTGGGCTATAGACGTGAAAACACGCAAAGCAGTGACTGAGGGTTAAGGGCTTCATGATGCAGCTACTGGGGATGCCAAAAAAATGTATACACGTTTTAAGAGACGTTATTTATGTGTTACCTTTTGAGTTACATTACAGTAGCAATGTGTACTATGATGTTCACTCAGTCGTGGTTCCACCATTTTCTTTGACTGTCCTGCCTGTTGCACGGTGATGTTAGCATTCATTTGACTAATGAACACATCTTTTGAGTGAACGTCACACTTAAAATGTGTACACCTTTTTTTGGCACCCCCTGTATATGACGTCAGGACTGGTGTGGGCACCAAGGCAGCCCACAGTGCTAAAATAAAAGGAATCATAGGACACAACGTCATGAGAATCTTTCCTGGTCTTAGATCTGAGAGCATTTTGTAGAGAAAAGGCCAACCCAGAGTCCTCTGATGTGAAAGAGCAACCTAGGTAGCAGAGAACAATCGATATGCTACTTGTCCCCAGGGAGTCCTGGGCCCCTGGAGACGGATCACTAGAGGGGTTTAGTATGGCTGTATCCAGTAAGGAAATTGACAACAGACATTTTCTTAGAAAGTGGAAAGAAAAGGCAAAGACTTTCACAAATACAAAAACTGTTTACAAAACAATTACCCAGAAAGTTCACCGGGGCTGGGTGAGGAAGAAGAACGCATTCTTTCAAACCAGCCATGATGGTGCTAATGGTTTATAAAAGAGACTGGCCAATTTCTGGTCTTCCTCTCCTTCCCCAAAACCCCAGAGCCTTCCTACTCCTGATATTTTCCCAGCCCACCCCATCCTGGCCCCAAACGAATTTATGTAGCCACTGCACCGAGCCAGCCCTGAAGACACATGATTGTTGGTCAGGTTCGATTAAACGATGCACCTAATGCTTGGAAAGAGAAGGCAGGGAGGGCACAAGGAGCACGCTGGCCTAAGCCTTGAGTGTGGGCCTTGGGCAAAGCTTCTGCCTCCCTGACCCAGGGCAGGGGGGATCTGCAGTACAGCACAGGCTGCAGGTAACTGAGGTAAGGAAGAACACAGCGACTCCAGCCAGCCTGCCTTCGGTGACAGGGCAGCATGAGCGTGCTCTTGGGCGGGCACCAAAGGACCCGTTTTCTTCCAGCTACTGCCGCCATCTCCTCCTCTGCTTGAAGACTGCTCTTCAGAGTCCCAAAAGATCAGCTACTTGTCTTCCTCCAAGGTACAAATCCAATAGTGCCTCAAGTCCAAAGATCCAGCACCCACTGGTGTATGAAGTCAGAATCAATGCTCATACCCAAATGGTGTGGCACACCTGCCCAGCCAGTTTATCAGCAGTTGTATAGACAGATCAGAAAAAAACTAGCATTTAATATAAAAACTGTTTTTCAAATAGTGTAATTTCTTATCTTCCTCCAGGGATCATAATTCTTCACGTTTCTGAGGTCCTATGGAAAAGGAGAACAATGAAAAATAAAACATCATCCTCAAGCCATAAAAATACATCTCCTGGCCAGGCTCGGTGGCTCAACCTGTAATCTCAGCACTCTGGGAGGCCGAGGTGAGTAGACTGCCTGAGCCCAGGGGTTTGAGACCAGCACAGGCAACTTGGCGAGACCTTGTCTCTACAATAAATAAAAAATCAGCTGGGCGTGGTAGCATGTGCCTGTAGTTCCAGCTACTTGAAAGGCTGAGGCGGCAGGATCACCAGAACCCAGCAGGTCAATGCTGGGGTGGCCATGAGCATTCCACTGCACTCTAGCCTGGGCGACGGAGTGCGACTCCAACTCAAAAAAAAAAAAAAAAAAATACATCTCCTGCCACTATGACCTATTATTTGTACCCCCATCTCCATTTTATCTATTAAAATTTTAGGACTTTGGTTTAGTGTTTTTGCATTATGTTTTGAAAGCAAAAACAAAACAAAGGAGATTTTTAAAAAATTGAAACTACCTGTAAACCCCGCTCTACTTGAATTGTTTCATAAGTACAATTACAATATTTACTTCTAGTAAATAGCCATTTTTAGTCAGGATTCTTCTTTTTTCACTTAATACACATAAACATTTTTCTATATATGAGTGAAGCTCTTTCTTGGATGTTTAGCCATGTTTTTGTTTTTTTTTTGAGTTGGAGTCTCACTCGGTTACCCAGACTGGAGTGCAGTGGCCGCTTCCGGCCACCGCAGCCTCGACCTGCTGGACTCCGGCGATCCTTCCGCCTCAGCCTTCCGAGTAGCCGGAATTACAGGCGCGCGCTACCACATCCGGCTAATTTTTTTGATTTATTGTAAAGATGAGGTTTCGCCTGCCCAGGCGGGTCTCGAACCCGCGGGCTCAGGCAATCTACTCACCTCAGCCTCCCAAGGCGCGGGATTACAGGCTGAGCCAGCGAGCCCGGCTAGCCATTTTTAATGTTTTTTTTTTTTGGCTTGTAAATAATGGTAAAACAAATTTCTTCGTGTACATAATGTTTTTCTTCTGTTGAATTATTTCTTTAAGATAAATCCTCAAGAGAGAAATTATTGGGGATATAAACATTTTAAAGGCTCCTAATGACAGGTATACTGCTTTTTAACAAGGGTTGTTCTAATACACAAAGCTTCAGCAAGTATACCCAAACAGTTTCATTACCATCTCCTCAACAAATCGCATTATCAATGTCTTATTTTTTTTCTATGTTGCAGATACTAATGACAGGCCATTTTTGTTTCATTACTGTTTCCTTGAATTCAATCATTATTTGTGTTTTCCTCTTATTTGAAGAGCGGGTCCACATGCTCTGCCCATTTGTCTATAGAAACCCTTGAGGTTTTACTAATGAATTTGAATTAGTTATTTTTATGGCAACTTCTACTGCAATATTTATTATCATGGAATAGTCTTCAGAATATATAGATAAATCACTCAAGACCCATGATCTGAATCATTCAAGATTCATGTTCTGGGTGGACACAGTGATTTACACCTATAGTCCTAGCACTTTGGGAAGCCAAGGTAGAAAGGCCAGGAGTTCAAGACCAGCCTAAACAACACAGCAAGACCTTGTCTCTACAAAAAACAAAAACACGAGAGTTTGCCAGGAGTGGTGGCACACGCCTGCAGTTCCAGCTACTTGGGAGGCTGGGGTGGAAGGACTGCCTGAGCCCAGGAGGTAACAGAGTGAGACCCAACAGAGTAAGACCCCAACTCGAAAAAAAAAGATTCATGTTCTGTTTTGGAACTGGTCTAAGGCAGAATAAAATTTAAAATCCAGAGCCCACGTATGTATCAAAACATCAATATGTACCCAACAGATATGTAAAATTACTATGTGGAATTTAAAAATAAATAAATAAAAGGGTAAAAAAACCAACCAAACAAACAAAAACCCAGAGCCTAGCTTCTTAATAGTTTTTTGAAAGTCTCTTTTGTATTCTGATGTTTTTTTTAAAGTGGCTAGCATTCAAGATAGACATAGTAGAAAAAAATTAGAGACTAAAATCCTTCCTATTCTTAGACTAAATTGAATACACTCCAACCTCACCCCAGTGTTTTATTTTAAAAAATACTTTTTTCAAGTCAGTAGATACTCTGTCTTAATCTAAATGTGTTAATTCACTTGTGCCTTGACAAATTCAAGGGTAAAAAAAAAAGTCCAGGCACAGTGGCTCACAGCTATAATCCTAGCACTTTGGGAGGCAGAGGCAAGAGGACTGCCTGAGCTCAGGAGTTCCAGACCAGCCCGAGCAACATGGCCAGACCTCAAATGTACGATAAATAAAAAAATTATCCGGGCATGGTGGCACATGCCTGTGGCTCCAGCTACTTGGAGGGCTGAGGCAGGAGGATCACCTGAGTCCAGCAGGTGGGAGCTGCCATGGCTGTGAGCATGCCACTGCACTCTAGCCTGGGCAACAGAGTGAGACTCCAACTCAAAAACAAAAGAAAAGAAAACAAACAAACAAAAACAAGGCATCTGACAAGTGCTCCCCGAAATAATGTCAGGTTTAGAATATGTATGTATCAAAAAATTCATAAGCCTAAACAACAATAATCACAATTAAAGCATTCTTTCTCCTCCACCAAAATAAAAGGGGGGGGAGAAAAGGGTAGTAGTTGAATTAATAAATACTGTTTAAGCCAGGTGCGGTGGCTCACACCTATAATCCAAGCACTTTGAGAGGCCAAGGTGAGAGGACTGCCTGAGCCCACGGGTTCGAGTCCAGCCTGGCCAACTGGGCGAGACCTCATCTCTACAATAAATCAAGAAAGAAAGATTAGCCAGGTATGATGGTGCATGCCTGTAGTTCCAGTTTCTTGGAAGGCTGAGGCAGAAGAATCCCCTGAGCCCAGAAGGTTGAGGCTGCGGTGGCCATGAGCATGTCACTGCACTGCAGCCTGGGCGACAGAGTGAGACTCCGACTCAAAAAAAATAAAAAATAAATAAAATGAAATGAAATAAAATAAAAGAAATACTGCTTAGAAGGCCAACCAAAAAAGGAAAATGAAAACTACACCACCACTGGTTGATGTGAGGCTAGAAGGGTTAGTGGGAGCGTTTTCTCTTCTCTTTATTCATTATTCTTTTGCTTTTCAACAGAGAGAAGTCAGAAGCGCAAAGAAGCACTTCCCTAAAGTCAAAGGTTTGCATTTACCTTTTGGGCTAGGTTCTTCTTTCTTATCCTTATGCAGCATTCCCCTTTCTTTCTCCTTCTGAAAGCGGGTCTGTAGCTGCTTGATCTCTTGATCATAGTCCTGCCACTCAGGGACAATTCTCACAGCTGCTTCCAGCTTGGGTTCTTTGGTCATTGGATTATTACACTGTGAAAACCAAAAGGACACGTTTCTGCTGACTTGAAGACAGGGTACATTATTGAGAACTCAAAGGTTCTGGGGTTACGAGTTCCACCCGAACCAAAGAACAATACTGAGGAGCCAAATGATGTGCTGCCTGAAGCAACACGGTAGTGAGCGCTATCAAGTGGTAGCAACTCTACAAAGACGCTGTGGGGGCTACAGGAAGCAAGGAAAAGGAAAAGCCCACTCAGAAAATGACAAGGCACAGAGACGGAAGGGAAGCCCAGCAGTTACTCAGCAGAGTGTGACTTGTGAAGACATCCCATCAGGTGCCAGGGGACCGGGCTTCCACTGCATGCAGAAAAGGGAACGCGGAAATCACTGTCAGATGTTCCACAGTTCCCAAACTACCCGATGGCAGAGAAAGGCTAAACAACAACCTGTTATTCACCATTACTCAGTCACACATCTCGCTGGATGAAGACGCAGAGGAGCGCCCAGACAGCTTACCAAATCGATGGTTTTGGCCCTTTTCTTAGAGGCATCATCACACCATGTTTCACACCAAAGCCATTCTTGAGGGAGGGATTTAATTGGCACCTGATGAATCATGTTATTGGGCAGATCCTGTTTGGTAAAGAAAATCAAGCACTTAATTCCCGGGACATTTAAGTCAAGGCAAAGTAAATCAATGATGTTGGCTGCTCATTATGTATCATATGTTAGTCACAAATGTTTAGAACTGAAAGGGCCCTCACCAAAAGGTCTAGCAAAGATGAAGAATTCACTTCTGCTGTTTTTCAAAACCTAGATATTTAGAGGGTCTGTAAAATAACTACCCATAATAAACCACTGAGAAGCTTTTGCTTAACACTCACAAAGAGCCTGCATCTAAACTTTGCTCTATGAGGGCAATTCTAAGAAAAATACTCCTGCTGACTTCTGAAAGTCAACTAAATATAGAGGGTGGTTCTTACATTGTGCAGTTTTCTGTCGAAGCTCTGAATCCACCCTATCGAGACCTGCTCTCAAATGGAGGACACTGTTCTTCTACCCAAATGTCCTCCATGCTTTAAAGTTTGTCTCAGGATACCTTCTTAGTTTGTCACAATAAAATGTTTCACTGTGCTAATACTTACATGGAACACAACACTGATAGAATAAAATGTACAGAAATCATTAACTACAATACCTGTAAAGAATGACCCATGATGATATAAAAATAAACGGATGATGGTTCTCTTTACAAAACCCAACAAACTAAAATGTAATAGTAGCGAGCCAGGCGCAGTGGCTCAGGCCTATAATCCCAGCACTTTGGGAGGCCGAGGCAAGAGGACTGTCTGAGCCCACAGGCTGGAGGCCAGCCTGGGCAACGTGGTGAGTCCCCATCTCCACAAAACATCAAAAAATTAGCCAGGCGTGGTGGTGCGTGCCTGTAGTTCCAGCTACTTGGAAGGATCTCCTGAACCCAGCAGGTCGAGGCTGCAGTGACTGTGAGCGTGCCACTGTGCTCCAGCCTGGGTGACAGAGTGAGACTCCAACTCAAAAATAAAAAATAAAATAAAAGTAGCTACATTAAGATATCAAGTATTCATCTCAATTTATTTTAATTTCACTTACATTTTTACAAACTGTTGGACTTGCGAAACTACTATAGAAAAGTTGATTCAAGACTACAACACCCACTCCAACTCTATATGCTGCTTGAAAAAGAGTAGAAGCCTGCTTTTAGTATTGGTGGATGAAGCAGAAGAGACTAACACACCTCCCAAGGACAACTGGAAAAGCTGATTAAATTATGAAAAACAGACACCTTGTGAAAGCACTAGAGAGCAACCAAGACAGTAAAGAGTCACTGCATCAGTGGAGAAGAGAGGTCCACAAATAACCCTGGAATCTGGGGTTTTTCCCTCATGGTCATATGCTGCTTGGTGAGGCTTTCTGAGGCTTTCAACAGTCACTCAGGCCTCAGACAACAAAGATTTGTATGTAAGATCTGTGGTGGGTGAGGGGAGTTCTTGTGAAACCGTTGCTTGGGTTGGAGTCTGATTTAGAGGGAGTAAGAAATAGACACAACAAAGAATGCAGTTTGACTTCATTCAAGTCATTAAAAATCTTCAACATGGATTAAAAATTCCTGGATGGCCAGTACGCCCAAGTTCCTAACAAAAATAAACATAAATTCAGGCGGATAATACCATTTTGCTTGACCGCAAATTATTTCTAAAAACAATTCTGCAAAAACAATGCCTGACACACTACAGAAAATAAACATGTGAGACAACTTGAACAAAAAGATAACAGAAAGAACACAAGAGGCAGGAAAGCTTCAAGAGTAGATGAAGGAAGATGGGCCAGGCTCCAGCCAGCACAAGCCCCAAGGAAGCAGGCAGGTCAGAGGCATGGGGTCCGAAGGTGGGCCTGAACGAGGGCCCTGCTAGAGAAGCTGCAGGTAGAAGCTGGGCAGCCCCCGAGTGCTCGTGGGTCAAGCATGCCAAGCTCAGCACGTGCTCTGCAGAGAAGCATTATTTTAAACATTATTCTGCTATCACCTACCAAATTAACTGTGGTAAAGTGTAACATTCTATTTTTTCCTTTATTTCATGTCAGTGATATTTTAAAATATTGACCTATTTGTCAAATATTTTTATGGATAAATGTCTTTGTCTCATGACTATGAACTACTGAAAGTGCACTGACCCTATTCACACATCTTTTTCTTGAGTCAAGATCTCACTGTCACCCAGGTGAGAGTGCAGTGGCACGATCACAGCTCACCACAGCCTTGACCTCCTGGGCTCAGGTGACCCTTCTGCCTCAGCCTCCGGAGTAGCTGGCACTACAGGGTATACCACCCTGCCTGACTAATTTCTTGATTTTTGTAGAGACAGAACCTGGCGATGCTGCCCAGGCTGGTCTCAAACTCCTGGGCTCAAGCAACCAACCGTCCTGTCTTGGGCTCCCAGGGTGCTGGGATTATAGGCAGGCGACACTGTGCCCCAGCTCATCATGTGTAACAGTCAGAAGGCAGAAATAAGCCAAATGCCACCAACAGATGAATGGATTAACAACATGTGGCATTGCATACAATGGAATGATACTCCTTCCTGCTGATACTCGGTCTCAGCAGGAAGGAAATTCTAACATGATACAACACAGACAAACCTTGAGGACATTATGCGAAGTGAAATAAGCCAGACACAAAAGGTCAAATGTCTTATGAGGTGCCTAGAAAAGGCAAGGTCACACAGACAGAAAGTAGAGGTGAGCACACCAAGGGACAGGAGGAAGAGAACAAGGGGAGTTGGTCAATATGTAATGGTGCAGAATTTCTAGATGCGGAAAAGGAAGTTCTGGAGATAAATGGTGCTGACAGTTGCACAATATGAACACACCTAACGGCACCGAAATGTACATCTAACAGTGTTCAAGGTGGTACATTTGGTGTTGCTTATATTTTACCATGGCAAAAAATAATAGAGGTGAAATAAAAATGTTTCCCTCAACAAAAACTGAAAACAGGAGTTGAACTCACACTAAGGAAAACTACAGGACATTCTCGAAGCAGAAGAAAAATGACCCTATGTGGAAGCCTGGATATGCAGTGACGATTAGAGTAGAAAAAGGGTAAACATGTAACTGTGAATCTACATTGATATAGACTGTACTAAACAAGAATAGTAGCACCCTACAGGGTTTAGAATGCAAAGACCTACAATATATATCCATAAACCATCTAGGATGGGATGAGGCAGCATGGATTTAACCAGTTTTGACCATTTAAACGCGATCTGTGGATACGCAGTGGGGAGCCTGCGTCTAACAGAGCTGCTGGATCAGAATCTGCGGGTGCGGCCTGGAGATTAATGCTTGAACCACGCATCTAGTGATCCTTGCATACATGCTAAAATTTGAGAAGCACTGTTCTGCTGTTTTTGCACTGACTGCTAGGCAGGTAAAACATATCAATTAATATTAGACTTTGCAAAGTCAGAAATGCATACTTATTTCTGGGATAATCAATAGAAGAACTGTAAAAAAGTATATAATTTAAGTCAACAGAGGGAAAACGGAATTATTAAAAATTCTCGGTCAATGTGAAGGAAACTGACTAAAAGAGTAAGGTAAAAACAATAAAGGGATACAGAACAAGTGGAATAACAAACTTATTTATGATTACATGAACTATAAATGGACTATATACTCAAATTAAATGATTGTCCCACTGGATGAAAAATAAACTATGCCTAAATTTGTAGGCATTAGTGATACTGTCTCAAAATATGTAAGGCAAAATTTGACAGGACCAAAGATGAGACATATTTCACAACACAGAAAAGGATTTTTTTTTTTTTGAGTTCGAGTCTCACTCTGTCACCCAGGCTAGAGGGCAGTGGCACACTCACAGCCACTACAGCCTCGACCTGCTGGACTCAGGCGATCCTTCTGCCTCAGCCTTCCAAGTAGCTGGAACTACAAGCACACACTACCACACCCAGCTAATTTTTTGATTTGTTGTAGAGACAAAGTCTCACCAAGTTGCCAAGGCTGGCCTTGAACCCCTGGGCTCAGGTAATCCTCTCGCCTCTACCTCCCAAAGTGCTGGGATTACAGGCCCACATGTGGCCCAGAAAAGGACTTTTTAAACAGTCCTCTTAGTAACTATAAAAAGAAAGAATAGAAGGAAGAAAAAAAAAGACACATAACAGCATTTGGCTAAAACTGACCTGATAGTCATGTACAGAAAAACAATACACCTAGTATTTATAGAATATAAACACAGAAGAAATATTTACCCAAACTGATCACATCTGGCTCACAAAGCAAGTCTCAACAAACTTCAAAGGCCTGAAATCATATTCTGAGAATGTCCTCTGACCAGAGAGCAACTAAGCTAGAAATTAGTAAGAAAAATATAACTTGAGAATCCTCATGTATTTGGAATCACTTCAAATATTAAATCAAGTCAGTCAAAGAAGAAATCACAAGGGCAACTAGAAGTATAAGTAATAAAGAGATAAGGAAGATGCTGTATACAAAACACGTGGAATGTGGCCCAAATCTTGCTAAGAATTTGGAAACTCACATGCATAAACTGGAGATGACTAAAATCATTCACTGAACATCTATATCAAGAAATTAAAAGGCAACCCCTTCGGGTCCCCTCCTACTGTAGGAGTTTCTCTGTCATCTCAATGATCCTGCTTTCTCATTTCCGGCTGTCCGTCTCCCTCATTCTTTCTGGGCACGAGACAAGAACCTTGATCCTGAAGAGCTGCAACCTGAAGAGCTGCAGAAGATCACCGGACGAAGACCATACACCCAGAGGCTGGTTTGCCAGCGCCGGGAGCCAGGGGCACCAGGAGAGCCACCGGAAGAAGGCGAGACTCCGAAGCTGAGACAGTCCGGGGGCTGGGTTTGCCAGCCACCAAATCGCAGTACTCTCAGGGCTTGGCTGGCTAGCCCATCAGAGCCGGCACTTCCAGGGCTAGGCTTACCAGACCCCAAGACGACCCTCTGTGGGGCATGGCTGGCCGACCCCTTGAGCTGACACTCTCGAAGCCCAGGCTGATCTGAAAAATCTGTATCAAATGGAGTGAGACTCCAACTCAAAAAAAAAAAGCCCACTGTCTGTTTCCTGGCCTTTTCTTCCCCCTACGAGAAGCATCCCCAGATGGGGAAGCATCCATCCCAACATGCTTCTGTTACAGGCTGAAAAGAGGCCAATTTGGTTACATAAGAACAGTCATTTAGAAAAGTCTTAAGAATGTATGTTCCTTTGTAGCTGAGTTGGGCTAAACATAAAAGCCATTTGAATTTAAAAGCGCACTCTTTCTCCCTCTCCTCCCACCCCCACCCTCACTGCTCTCACCCTCCCCCTTCTCCTCTCCTAGCACCACGTTGCCTGACTGGGCCTGGAAGGCCACGCTTACCCACCACTGCTAGTGCTGAAGAAGAAAGAGCCAGCAAGCCAGCCCACCTAATGACTAAGAGAGCGGATCAAGGCTGACAGAAGTGTGTCTGAAAGCTCGGAGAGGGCACTGCCCACTTCCCCTTCACCTGTGAATACAAGGACATCGGGTTCTGGAATCAAAGATGGTTACAATTATGTTTAAAACAATTTAAAGCCCTCACTTTAAATTTTGTGACTTTCCCTTTTGTCCAAATGTTGCAATTCTCTGCCCCTTCCTCTAATAAGACTGTAAAAGAACACACTGCAAATTCCAAAATGTTATCTAAAATGGCAGCTGACCAGGAGACTTTGTGTCATGTCAGTGATCACATATAAACAATTTTCCATTTAAGTCTTGAGTCATGCTACAACTGTACGTAGGCTTCAAACCTGGGGTGGGCGAAGGGCTGTGAATTTGGGGTATAAACACTGGAATGAATTTGTGTTGCTTGGAGCAGGATTTTTGGCAATGATGCCAACCCATCTTCCTATAATCTGGTTTTTGAAGTTAAACACTCCCTTTTCTCCGCCCACCCCCCCCATAAAAAAATTAGACAAAAAAAATCAACAAGGTAAGTAAAAAAAGCCAGAAAGAAAGAAACAAAAAAGAACAGAAATAAAAAATAAACAAATATAGAAAGGACCAACATTAAAAGCTAGTTCTTTGAAAGGATTAATTGAACCGATTAATTCCGTGGGGCTGATCAAGGAAACAAACAAACAAGAACAAATAAGCAATACAGGAATACATTAAGAAAAAAGAGGATATCAGTACAGATCCCACAGACTTTAAAAAGATAATGGAGGTGAGAGGGTTGCCTGAGCCCACAGGTTCGAGACAAACCTGGGGAACATGGCAAGACCGAGTCTCTACAGTAAATCAAAAAATTAGCTGGGCATGGTGGCAGTGGTGGCGCACACCTGTAGTTCCAGCTGCTTGGAAGGCTAAGGTGGTAGGATCGCCATGAACCCAGCAGGTTGAGGCTGCAGTGGCCATGAGCATGCCACTGTACTATATATCCTGGGTAACAGAGTAAGACTCCTGATTTAAAAAAAAAAGATAACAGGTGTGATGAAAACACCGTGGCTCTTGTTGTGAATTTTTCAAAACTGATTAAAAAGTACACTTAAAATATAAGTATATCACTGTAAGTAAATTGTATCTCAGTGAAAAAAGATAATGAAAAGACACTATAAACAAGTTAATGACAATACGTTAGAAAAGTTAAATACAACTCAACAAAAATGCTGATAAAAGTAAAAGAAAATGTCAACAGTCCTATAACTATTTGGACTCATAATTTAAACACAAAGAAAATTCCAGAATTCATTCTAGTGAATTCTACCAAACATTTAAGAAATAAGGCCAATCTCACACAATCAACTACAGGTCAACCGGTTTTATGAAGTTGACATAGCCTTGACATCAACCTGATAAAAATATTACAAGCCAATGTCACACAAAACATAAATAAAAAAAAATATTAAACAAATACTGGCATATAGACTCTAGCAACATGTAAGAATAATAATAAATCATGACTAAGTTGAAATATACTATATAGTATGTAATTTAGGAATTACATTTAGGTATATAATTCACTATACAGAATAGAATAAGAGAAACATCACATCATCTAAGCGGATATCAAAAGGGTGTACGGAGAATTTTTAAAAGGAGTAAACTAGAAATACAAGAAAGTTCCTTAATCTGAATGAGAGGTATCTACAAAACAGTCTACAGCAAACATCATACTCAGTGGTGAAATGCTGAAAACATCCTTTGAGTCAAGGATGTTCACTACCAATGTTTCTATTCAACAATATACAAGTCCTAGTAAATAAAGAAATAAAAATAAATTTTTAAAAATGTTCAGATTGGAAAGAAAAAATTAAAACTGTTATTTGTTTTAGATGATGACTTATATATGGAAAATCTAAAAGTATACAAATTATTAGAATTAGTGAGTTTATTAACAAAGCAGTTGAGTACAATAAAAAACAATCATAGTTTTACATACAAAGGAATCAACATTTTTAAAAACCCAAAGATGTGAAAGGTCTCTGAAGAAAACTATCTATACTATAGAAATAAATTAAACACAACCCAAATAAAAAACCATAACAAGTGATTTTTTTCCCTCCTGAACCTGACAAGCTGACTCCAAAATACATACGAGAAAACAAAAGAAGAGAATACTCTAAGACATTCTTGAAGAAGAATAAGGTGGGAGGACTTGATTTACTGGGTATCAAGACTTACTAAGCTAGCAATTTAGATATTGTAACATGAAGTGTGAAGACAGACAAGCAGACCAATGGAACGAAAATAGAGTAATGCATATAATCTGACAAAATGTCTGACAAAGATGGCAATGCAGAGAAGGGTGCTGTGTTTACAAGAAAAAAAGCTGAAACAACTGTATACCCACAGAGAAAAGTGAAAGCTGAGCTCTATCTCACACCATACATAAAACAAATTTCCAGTGGAAATATAGATCTGAATATAAAAGGCAAAATAATAAAACTCACATAAAGAGCATCTTTATGACATTAATTTCCATGAAGGAAAATACTGACCAACTGAACTATGAAAGATACCATTAATAGTCAAAGTGGGAAATTTTGCAAACATCATACTTAGTGATATTTTGAGTCCAGGATGTACACTAACAAAACTAGCAAAAGATATTCTTTCTAATAATCTACTTACCTACCTACCTGTCTATCTACAGAATGCTTACAAGGTATAAATCAAGAAAAATCCAAAGAATTCAAATCCTTAAGCATTTTACAAAAGAGAATATTTATTTTTAATTTTTTTAGTCGGAGTCTTACACTGACTAAAAAAAAAAAAAAGAGTACACTTCTTAATTATTTTTATTTGTTTTTGTGTTGAAGTCTTACTCTGTTGCCCAGGCTGGAGTGCAGTGGCACGCTCACAGCCATCGCAGCCACAACCTGTTGGTTCAGGCGATCCTTCTGCTTCAGCCTTCCAAGTAGCTGGAACTATAGGCATGCACCACCATGCCCAGCTAATTTATTTCATTTGTTGTAAAGACATGGGCTTGCCATGTTACCCAGGCTGGTCTCGAAACCGTGGGCTCAGGCCATCCTCTCGCCTCCGCCTCCCAAAGTGCTGGAATTACAGGCATGAGCCAATGTATCCAGTCAAGAGTATATCTTTTATGATTCCACTTAGATAGAGGAGAAGAAAACAGGCAAACTAAACTAGTGTTTAAAAATACATGCTTAGGCCGGGCTCGGTGGCTCAGCCTGTAATCCCAGCACTTTGGGAGGCCAAGGCAAGTGGATCACCTGAGCCCACGGGTTCGAGACCACCCGGGCAACTTGGCGAGACCTCATCTCTACAATAAATCAAAAATTAGCTGGGCGTGGTAGCGCACGCCTGTAGTTCCGGCTACTCAGAAGGCTTAGGCTGAAGGATCACAGGAGCCCAGCAGGTCCAGGCTGCGGTGGCTGGAAGCGTGCCACTGCACTCCAGCCTGGGCAACACAGTGAGACTCCAACTCAAAAAAAACTCCCAAAAAAAACAAAACAAAAAACCACACTTAAGTAGTAAATCTATTTAGCAAATGGAGTGATTACCATAAAAATCAGGATGCTAGATACTTTTGTTAGGGATGAAGGGTGTTTTCTGGGATGCTAATAATGTTGTGGCATATGGGCATTTGCTTTGTAATAATTCTTTGATACAAATGAATATGTATGTAATTGCATATTTTTATTTTGTGCCTTTTTTATGGATGTCATATCACGATAAAGGTTTAAAAATCTTTAAACACACTTAAGAAAAACAAAATTCTTAAAATATGTGAAATATGTATCTAAAACACTTAAACTGTAATCTCACCTCTGAGAAATGCTTGGCATTAATAAACAGTGATTCAGCTAACTTTCTTGAAACATACCATGGTTTCTGGCTTTTAAAAAAAGGAAACTGATACAATATTCTATATTGTGTATCCAGAGCTAAATATTTAGCTCCTACAGGAGAAAAACAAATTGACCCTAGCAGACAGAGAAGGAAATTTATCAGATTAACTTGAGTGCAAAATAAAAAGACACAGTGATGGTTCACAGAGACAGCATCCTTCTTCCATTCCTCTCACCAACCAACATCAGGCCTGTGACGTTTTTCACGACCGATAAATGCCTTTTCTTCACTTCAGATAAAAATCTCACATACACAGCCGGGCGCGGTGGCTCAAGCCTGTAATCCCAGCACTTTGGGAGACCAAGGTGAGAGGACTGCCTGAGCCCACAGGTTTGAGACCAGACTAGGCAACTTGGTGAGACCTCATCTCTACAATAAATCACAAAAATTAGCGGGACATAGTAGCACGCGCCTGCAGTTCGGCTACTTGGAAGGCTGAGGTGGAAGGATTGATCGCATGAGCCCAACAGGTCGATGATGAGGTGGCCATAAGCACGCCGCTGCACTCTAGTGTGGGCGATGGAGTGAGACTCCAACTCAAAGATCAATCTCTCTCTCTCACACACACATACCCCTCTCCGTGAATAAACACGATACTGTCTTGGAGAAAAGAGATTTGAAGACATAAACAGTACTTCATTTTCTGACATAACGCTGTATACCCGTCACTGAAAGTTTTAGCCATAAAAAATGGACACTTACTTGATCAAGATTTGAAAGGCTGTTAGGATCCTGACTCAGACCTTGGTACTGTCCCCTGAGTCTGTCACCAGCGGCTATTTTCCTAAACTTCTTCAGATCCACAACATACAGTGCACTGAATAAAGAAGACCCATTTGTTACAACCAACCATGAATTATGAGAGAAAAACCAATCCCACTGGATAATGGAACAGATCACTAACCAAACGTTCTGGCTTGTCTTCAAAAAGGTAAGGTGCAGCCCTAAAATAGCTAAAGGTCAGTATGTGCTGCTTCAAAGATGTCTAAGAAGGTCACTGCAAAACCCGTACTCTGTCACCACTTGCTCACTTCGCCATTGTTCTTTATTTGTTTGCCATCCAAAAGAAAAAAATCTCACTGAAAGATTTTCAGCAAATGTAGCAGTCACTAATAAAAGCTACAGTAATGGGGAACTAACAATTAATCAAAGATATCCTGATGTCGTAAATGTTACGGGGGAAAAACCCCACAGCGTTGTAGTTCTTGAGGTTCTTCTGGACCAGGAACATAAAGTACGAAGCAGCAGTCACCACACCCCAACACTTATCTTTGTATGTGCCACTTTCTGCGGGTGCCCCTACCCTCCACATCTTCCAAATCATACTCTCCCAGAGAAGATGAAGCGGTGCTCATTAGAAATGCAACAAATACACACAGTTTGACCTAAGAGGTCTACTTCTAGGAATTTATTCTACAAACATACCTGAAATATGCAAAATGATGTATTTAGAGGAGAAGAAAACAGGCAAACTAAAGTAGCGTTTAAGAACACATACTTAGCCGGGCTCGGTGGCTCAGCCTATAATCCTGCTCAGGGAGGATCGCCTGAGTCCAGGAGATCAAAGCTGCCAGGCAGAATCATGATTGTGCCATTGAATTACAGCTTGGGTAACAGAATGAGGCCCTGCCTCAAAAAAATAAAATAAAGTAAAACAAATGAGCTGTTTTCAGCTGAACACTTCAGTGACATTCAATGCGTTCATAATTTTCTGCTAC
>CAUYQG010106752.1:0-112653 GCA_963574415.1 Tarsius wallacei
ACTGGAGTGCAGTGGCCACTCCCGGCCACCGCAGCCTCGACCTGCTGGGCTCCGGCGATCCTTCCGCCTCAGCCTTCCAAGTAGCTGGAACTACAGGCGCGCACTACCATGCCCGGCTGATTTTTGATTTATTGTAGAGATGAGGTCTCACCAAGTTGCCCAGGTGGGTCACGAACCCGCAGGCTCAGGCAATCCACTCACCTCAGCCTCCCAAGGCGCGAGATTACAGGCTGAGCCACCGAGCCCGGCTCCAGTTCTTTCTTAAACACCTGAAACCTGGGAAGCAATAAAAGATGAGACATGCAACTTTGGAAGTAGATGTGGTTTATTAAAAAAAAAAAAAAATCCCTGGGACATTTAGTCCCTGACTGAGATTACTCTTAAGGCACGGAACTGTAGTGTGAATGATCTTTATCTGTAATTGTAATACTGTGTTGATAAAAATAGTTAAGCATTGTGAAAAATTAATCTTCCTGTGACCATAGTGCATTTAAGGTGATTAGAGGTTACGTGGAGAGCCTTAGGCAGGGAATCAGTATCTCTTTGCTGTTGACTGCTATAAGCTGCAACAATTTCAGGAGGATTTAAATGTTATAGGAGCAGTTGGTGAGAGAGAAAGATGGAAGCCAGTGAGATAGTTATAAGGGACTCTTTGGATCTGTGAACAGGTTACTGGGGTGGGGAAAGGAAATTGCTTACTCTGGCTTGCAGAAGGGTCATCATTAATCTTTTCTGGAACCCCGTAAGGAAAGTGATCTTCCATTTTAGGAAAATACTATAGTACCAAAGCTAACAATCATTGAGCTATTACTGAGGGCCATACACTATACTTGATCTAATTTTGTCATCACATTTTATAGACTGGGCAGAGAGAAGTTAAGTAACTTGCCTAAATTCCTTCCACAGCTGGTAAGTGGGAGTGCTGGATTTTAATACTGAGCCCACCATTACTCTTTACTGTCTCTTGATTTTTCAGTAGACTAGGGAATAGAAAAAAGGGTGGAATAACCCTCTAAGCAGTGCTAATGCAAACTTAAGAGACACAGAAAATAAGAAACATAGAGGGTTATAGCTAGAACTTGCCAAGTAGGGAGAAAGGAAAGGAGTTCCAGGATGGCAGCTGGGATACCAGTGCAGGGTAGGACTTTGTAGGAGTCACTGGGGCATTCTCCCATAGACTTGCAGGAGAACCTATACTGTTGTGTCTATTGTTTGGCCACAGATCCACAGCATCCTGAGTGCTAAGTGTGGCCACAGTGACCTGGTATCCTGCGAATAGGCCTGACTTAGAGTGCAGAAATAGCAGAAACTTGGAGGCATGCAAAGGAAATCTTTGCTCTGGCATACCCCATGAAAATAGATGTCTTGACTCTATCAGTCAGAACTTGATCTTGGGAACAGAAGCTACCCTATGTATTCTAAGGGAACTAGAAGCTTTTACAATCATTGAAAGGTTGGGGAATATGGGTTAGAAAGCATCCATACAAGTGGTTCTCTAGAACTCACTAGGGAATTCCTACAAACCTCACATCTGACAACACATTTGCCTGTGACCGCCTCCAGAGCAACATGACATCTGTCTCTTTACTGCTTTTTAAATTCAGCACTAGCTCTCTCATTGGCAGACTCCAATCTGGAGCCACACATCAGGGAGATTCTGGGAAATACATTCTTGGCCTTTCTTCTTCAATTTAGGGCAGGCAACCAAAGGAGGAGGTAGTGATATCCAATTGAATATCCCTCGTTAAGTACTCTAGACCTTCCTGTTACCCCAAGTCACAATGGCATTGTATTTCTTTTTCTTTTTTTTTTTTTTCTTTTTTTTTTAAGTTAGAGTCTCACTCTGTTGCCCAGGTTGGTGTGCAGTGGCATGCTCACAGCCACTGTAGTCTCAACCTGCTGGGCAGGTGATCCTTCTTCCTCAGCCTTCCAAATAGCTGGAACTACCGGCATGCACCACCATGCCCGGCTAATTTTTTAATTTACTGTAGAGATGAAGTCTTGTCAAGTTGCCCAGGCTGGTCTCGAACCAGTGGGCTCAGGCAATCCTCTTACCTTGGCCTCCCAAAGTGCTGGGATTATAGGCATGAGCCACTGCACCCGGCCGGCATTGTATTTCTACTACCCCCTTCCCCAACCCACTTTCCCCTGCTTGTCCTGGCTAGGAAAGAAGACAGGAAATGTTTTGTCTGGGAAAGTAGGTATGGTGTGAGCCTAAGGTCCATTCCAGGTGAACTCTTGAGAGCCCATCAAGCTAAGAAGTTCTCTCACTATATCATCTCCCACTCTACCTCAGTAAAAACTGGAAGATTCTTAAAAATTTGTCATTGGGAAGAAATGAAAATCCTCCTCAAAGGTAAGCAACCAGGTCCTTCATGGAGCTGTACATATTTGCCTTCATTGTCCAGGACTTGGTTACTAGAGCAATTAAAGGGCCTATGTGTGTTCAACTAGTATGGCCAAAGGTACCATGTTCCTGCAAAGGTTTTATCATGCGCACTGTTGCACGGGCCGCTAACTTGGACCACAGGATGATAGTCATGGTTGCCAGGCACGCTATGTTGGGAGGATGGTAAGAGTCCCTTGGAAGGAGTACCAGGCTTCATTAGAGACTAGACATGAAGTAGGGTAGGATACCATGCATACCACAGCAGTGCTATTGTCAGCTATTATATTTGACTGTCTGCATGGAGGTGCTTATATAATAGATCTCTATACATGAAGATAAGTTGCCCATTTCCTATTAGAAGCCACCAACCTAGGCTACAGTTGCAACTGCTGGGATGCCATCTATTGGCAGCAATAAAAAACAAACTCAAATTGGCTTAAACAAAATCAATTAAATGACATTTTTTTCTTTTATTGTTTGAGGTGGGTGGAAATTCATTGTCTCTGTTAACTAAAAAGCCCAGAGTTATATACGGCTTCAGGTACAACTGGATTCAGGGTTCAGCTGAAATCACCAAGGTTCTCAGTTTCTTGTTGTGCTCTTCTTTGAGTTGTTCCAATTTTCAAGCAGAACCTCTTCATTCAGTGCTCTCATTGCTCATCTAAACAGTTTGGTAAACTCAATGGAAAGAAGCCTCCTCTTTCCTAAAAGTTTCAGCTCAAAGTCCTGGGGCTCGTTCTCACTGGCATAGCTTAGGCCAGTGCCCAAAACACTATGGTGAAGGATGAGAGGAAGCATTATCCCTTTGCCTGGGGGGGTATAGGGGGTTGGTACCTGGGGGTGGTATCTGGGTTGGGGTGGGGGTGGGGGGTTAATTCTACATGAAAATGGAGGCAGAACAGCTCCTTAAAGGGAATGGTGCTATGTGGGTTAGCAGGGAGGAACTCTGCTAACCAGCTGGCAAAAGTAACAGCTGTCCATGATTCCATCCCATCTGGAGTTAGAATTGATCTGGGCCATCTCTGAATCATCTCAGGCAAGTTGCTAAACTCTTTGGAGTTCTCCTTACTGGTTTGTTAAACAAGCAGGCTGGGTTCAATGGTCTGCTCCATCATTGCAGCTCTAAACTTGTGCACATCTACCTATCGATGACACAGTCAAATACACTGCACTGGATCAGCGTTCTTCAATGTTCTCAACAACTGGTTTGGTTACTTATTTCGAGTCTAATTGTATTGTAAAGCAGCAAAGAGCAGCCTTAAAAACCTCCCAACTTTGTGGGTCAGGGTATCAGAAAAATTCAAAACTGGGTTTGACTCCATAGAAGTGACCATGTTCTGTTCCACAGACAGAGACATCCTGGGTGGAAGATTTCTTTTGTCCATAATTCTCTCAGAAACTGGGCCCCCGCCGAGCTCATCTGGTGTGCTGTGCTCTGGATAGAAGTAATTATTTTTATGAGGCATTATTCATGTCTAGTCTACCTGAGGGCCACCCCAAATAATGTTTCTATAGCTATTAAAGGCTTTATCAGGCACGCATAGTCTCTAGTAGTTTCCTTTAGGGGAAAAGAAAAAGATTCTTCTTGAAGTCTACCACCTCCAACGGCAATTTGCTGTGCATTTCAGGGCCATGCTAAGTGGTTGGCACCTGAAAAAAGGGCGAAATCTTTTTCTTTCAAGTGCAGCCGGAAAATGGGAGTCATAAGTGAAAGTAGGGAACCAAGCGAAGTATTTCCATGCAGCTGAGGTAGCTTTCTTATTTTGTTCTGAGCTGGCAAACTTCAACATGCTCAAGCAATGTTTTGTCAAATTTCTTAAATGCTGAATGTGGCACCGGCCCAAATGAATGTAGATGTTATTTTAGTGCTAAGAGAGATTTATTTTAATGTACAGATGCAGCCACTACAAAGGCCCCTTTTAATCTATGGAGGGCTCTGTTCCTTGCTCTTTTACTCTCTGCAACCCACCTCCTCATCTTAGGGAACCTGTGTGTGCTGGGAAATTGCAGAGTACTCCGGCCTTCCCTCTTCGTCTCAAGGCAGTGATATAAGTGCTTACAATAAGTACAATTGCGATGCTTTGTGCAAGAAAAAGCAGTTTGCAAGCCTCCATACCTTTTCCCAGCCTGCTCATAATCCAAAGACAATGCTGCTTGATAAAAGAAAATGCGCCAACAGCAGAGCGGACCTGCACAGCTCAGGCTCTGGCAGGGCAGCTGCAAGAGAAGCATTTCCTTATCTAGGACCTGGGCTCTCTATGCACAAAAGGAGCTGATCCTTTACTGCTGGCTCTGAGATGGGAAATCCATCCGTTGAGCTAAGCCTCAGATACCAATATCTTGCACCTTGATCGGGGCCAAAATAAACGAGAAGGAAAGCATAGAGGAAGCATGGTGACATGTGGGGTCTGGTCGAGCCAAATCTATGCTTTCAAGACAAGAAGAAAGGAGTGGAGCCCCAGACAAAATGGGAAGGGGGACATAAAGAAAGCGGGGGATACTCACTGGACTCAGTGGCAGAGATGAAACAGAGGCCAGGACAGTTCTCAGTCCTATCCCACCCAAGGCCCCCTTTTACTAATAATTTGTGATATCCCCTTTATTATCTCAGAATGAAATTTATAAAAAATATAATCTGTTTTTCTATAATGCTGCCAAAAAAAATCTATAGAATGCTCCAACTATAATATAAGAAATAGTTTACAGTAGTTTATAATAGGATAATATATATTTTAATGCGTAGGTGTTTGGGCACAGCTACAAAAGAAAAAAAAAATAAAGCACCAGAAGCTTGCACTTATCCTCGATGCAAAATCTTGGAAAATGCACTGACTGCTGTGTGGACATCTCAAACACAAATCCTGCCACCTTGATGGTGGATGGGATCCTCTGAAACAGCAAAGCTGCAGACAAAGCAAAGTATACCTCCCTCTCTCTTTCACAGGACTGTAGTGACATTTCTAGAAAACCCCACGTGCAAGACATGTTCTATTTAGATGTAAAACAGAATTCAAGGCCCAGATATGGATCATGCTTTCCAAGCAATCCATACCATGTGGAACATGGAACTGTTCTTCGTGGGGGGCCATCCCATGAACTGTAGGACTTCCAGTTATTGTGACAATCCAAACATCACTACAGACTTCCAAAACAGCCCCTAGGGGGTGATGCAGCCTCACTGAGAACCACTGGAGAGACTGGGAGACAAAGAGCAGCAGGCTCTGAGTCAGGCTTGCGGGCTCAGGTCCCAGCCCCACAAAGTCCTCGCAGCTGCACAGCCCTGGGCAAGTCTCTGAGCAGCCCTGCACCTTTTCTTTATAATGGAGAAAACATCTTCTTCCTTGCAGGGTTAAAGGGTTGTGGAAGGGTAAAAAGGGATAATACAGGTTGGTGCCTGGCCCTTAGTGGGCTCTCAATTCACCCTCTTTTCTGCATTACTAGGACCAGCCATATTTATAAATTGCCTCCCACATTCCCATGTGGCCCAGAACGTTTCTTCCCTGTTCAGCCTGCCTTCTTAGAGACAAAGAATGTTGTCTTTGCACTCTTTAGTGCCCACATGGGCATTGGTCTCCTGGAAGCACCTAAGGGCTCTGGTTTCCTTTGAGCCCTGCCTAGTTACCTAGGAACCTCCTGACTCTTTCTTCAGAAGGAGGCAGCAAACGTGAGGGGCCTGGAGACTCTGAAAGCTGTCAGGAACATCTTAGCAGTTTTTTTTTTTTTTTTGGTCTCCTGGAAACTGATGAGTTCATAAATGTTGGAAAGACAAAATAAAACATAAAGGAAAAACTTATGAGAAAACATGTAGACTTACTAATGTCATATTAAGCAAATGGAATGTGTCTTCTATAGGGTCGGGATCATTAAATACATATTCTTTTTAAGTGATTTTAAGTGATTCCCTTTCGTTCATTCATTCGAGATATTTGTTTTCTACTACTCCTTTGAAGTCAGAAAAATCTGGGTTCAAATTCTGATGCCCTTAGAGTTCCTCCCAGCTTCTGGATGGGAAACTTCTGACAATCTGTTTTACAGCTCAGCCACTCAGAAACCTCCGTTCCCTGAGCTGTAAAACAGAGTGACGAAGACAGTAACCACCTGTGAAGATTCTGCAGGCTCTTCAGGTGTTTCACAAACTCTCAGGAAAGTTGAGAATGTTCTGGGTAGTTGAGATGGCACCTGCTCTGGCTTGCCTGTCTTCAAGCAGCAAAGGAGGAAAACTTCCACAGTGATCTGAAGTCCAGTGTCCCTGCAGGTGACACTGAGTCTACAAGGCTTAGAAAGAACCTGAGGTCTAAACCAGTAGATGAAATGAATTTGGGACTTTGGGTAGAGGGATCTCAGATATTATGGACTGGATTGGTGGACAAGGGCCGTTCTGTATGGAGACTCAGCTATAGGGGTTGGGTGAGGGGGCAGGATATGGATTATACTAAATAATGCACATACTTAATGTACACATCTGTTACTGTGTGTGTGTGTGACACTTTTTGAATATTTACCACATGCCTGGCATTACATAAGGCTCATGACTTGCATCAGCTCGTTTAAAGCACACAACAAACCTGTAAGGTGGGCACGATTCCTGTACCCTTTGTGCAGATGAGGAAACTGACTCTGAAGTCATACTGCTTTTACATGAAACAGACGAGACTCAGGTGCAACTTCTTTTTATATTTTTCAATCCAGACTTAAGTAACAAGAAGCAGACATGGATAGTAACCGAGAATCTTCTAAAGTGGTGGGGCCTAATAACACCATGGAGGCTTCTCACTTATAGAAGTAAGACTCATGAAACTCCCCACCCTAAGTACAGACAGAATTGGGCCAAGACACAGTGGGACACAGCTGCAGCCTCTGCATATGGGGGTCAGATGATCCATGCTATGAGTAAAGGAAACGTACTAGTCATGACAATGGGCCCCTTAGAGGACCCCCTTCTCTCAGAGCTACTTCTTGTAATACTTGGACATCCATGAGCCTTTCTGTCCTAAAGACTTTTGTTTGTGCTTAAAGGTCCACTTTTCCAGGAGCAGGGAAGGAGGTAAGGAATCAGCTATTGTACCAGGTGTTTTCCTCTTACCTGTGGATACTCAGGGCTGCCTCAGGCATCTGCCTAAACCATGACAGGCGTAGGACTCTGCAGACTGTTAAAATCACTGAGGGTAGGGTGGGGTCTGGAACTCAGTGCTCCCAGCCCTGGGTTCTTTTCTAGAATCAGCCCTGAGTGGATGTGAGGAAAAGCCTAGGACTTGGGACTTGAATAGACTCTTGAGGTCATCCCTTGTGTTAAGTGCTCCACTGTGTATGTTCTTGGATTACGGACAAGCAAGGGCCACACATCTCAGTCCACATATTTCAGGTATGCAATCAATGTGGTTTTATTTGAACAAAACTTAATTTTTATGAGAAGTCTTTATTATCCTGGAGGGCAAGACCTTTTGAATTTAGTATCTTTCTTTGCTTTTCACCAGGATTTACCTGGGGTTGAAGTGTGTGTGGGGGGGGGTACGTAATCATCTAATCATACAGGCATTTCCTGAGTCACCCCGATCCATCTGGTCTTCTGTCATCAGTCCATGCACAGGTCAGTGCCATGGCCTCCTCATTCCAATGGAAGGTCACCTTGGAGTCAGTCAGCCACTCCAGGGCCTCACTCTGACAAGTCTGTGAGGGATGTAGGGCAGGGAACCTACTGCTGGGTTGTCTGCAGCCTCTGGGAGGCTGTCTCCTTTCCAGCAGTAGCAAGACCGGGAGAAGGGGAACTCAGGGGTCCTGCCACTTCCCAGCACTCTAGAGAAAGGATTGTGTGGAGGAGAATGTACCCCTCTGCTCTGGGAGTCCACACCCCGACATGGGATCTGTCCCAGGAGGGCAGATACCTGCAGGGACATCATGGCACAGGTCTTTCCCTCATGGGCTACCAGTCCCTTGCCTTCCCTTTGATTTTCTTCCCTTTCCAGTCCAGATCATCTTTCCTAAGCAGCCTGTTCAGGGGACCGGAGGCAGAGTAGAGAGAAGACAGACTGGCCCAGGCAGTTGCCCTATTTTCCTTCCTGCTCTGAGATTCCTCAGGGCCTCAGCTTTAAAAATCCAGAATTTATTCCTTTGTTCTCTGGATTCCTCTATGTCCTCCCTTCCCTGAGGCCTTAAGCACAGAATGCTTTAGCTGAGGGAATGAAGACAAGCCAGGGGGTGCCAGGAAACTTTGGGAAGGAGAACTTTGGTAACAACTGTGTTTCAAACTGGTATCCCTCAGAGAAAGCATGAAGGAGACTAATTAACTGCCTACTGTCTGGAATAGAGTGTATTTGCTCATTCATTTATTCCTCCAGCTTTTTATTGAATGCTTAGTGGGCACCAGCTGTGCCTCAGAATAGTAGGAGCGAAGAGAGAGAGCACCTCCCTTTTTGTTCTCTGAAGGGTTGCCAAAAATCAGCTGACAAAAGGCAGATTACTAGGAGAAAAGACGTACAAATTGTCAAGGTGCCTAACATGGGAGAATCGCAAGAGAATGGTTACTCAATACAGAGGATTCTATAAGGTACATACCTTTTTCCTAGTGAGGGGAAGGATGGGGAATTGGGAGGAGAGAGGCAGGCAGTAGAAAAGGTATAGAGCAAAGCTTTACAGGAACAAAGGCTGTCTTATTATGTAGATAAAGTCCCTGGGGTACTCTCTTGGGGCTGCCCTCACCTCAGTAAAATAGATGAAAAGTCTAGATAGGGCGATGACTCCCACTCTCTTCTCTTCTCTTCTCTGGTGGTTGCTCTTCCCAGTTAATTTGATGAGGTCCCTAGGGAGGGGATGTAAGACAGTTGTATTTGTTCTGGAAAGAAGCTCTTGGTCAGATAAAGACATTCCAAAGCAAGTCCCTCCACGCACTTGGGTTGGGGTGGAGGAAGAGCGATGGGCAGGGACTAGGTTTGAGGGACCTTCATTCCAAGGCAGGTTCTAAGGCCTTTCAGTGTGTCAAAGTACCACTCTTTGTAGGTATAATTTTTTTGAACCCCAACAGAATCTTTTTTTTTTTTTTGCATTGGTGTCTCACACTGTTGCCTAGGCTGGAGTGCAGTGGCATGCTCACGACCACCATTGCCTCCACCTGCTGGGCTCAGGCGATCCTTCTGCCTCAGCCTTCCAAGTAGCTAGAACTACAGGCACGTGCCACCAAGCCCAGCTAATTTTTTAATTTATTGCAGAGATGAGGTCTCACCAAATTGTCCAGACTGGTCTCAAACCCGTGGGCTCAGGCAATCCTCTCACCTCGGCCTCCCAAAATGCTGGGATTATAGGCATGAGCCACCACGCCTGGCCACCCCAACAGAATCTTGATTGAATGGAGAAAGGTCTGAGTTGAGGGACATTGAGCCCAGGCACTCTGAATAACCCCTGGGACCTCTGTTGTCCTAGGGGAATCTTGGGTGTGGGCCTTTGGGTGTGGGCCCTGCTGAGAAGGATTTGAACTTGGCCTGCCAAATCAGAAAAGGAAGTGCCTACTCTCAGAGGTCTGACCAGCTCAGCCTGCTCTGAAAGCCTGTTCATGAACCAAAATGAGAGTCGCAGAGCCCTCACTTTATGACAGAAAATGATTTTTCCATTCTCTACATCTGCATGATTAAACTATGGGACAAAATTGGTATTCTCCATTCCAGGGCAGATTCCCAAATATTCCAAGGTCCTGAGATTCCAAGAAGTTGGAGAAAAAAAGTGCTTGATTAATCTGGAGTGCTGTCTGCCCCCTCATTAATGCTTCCCTGTTCCTTCCCCCAACTACTCATAATCACCTTGTGTGCAGCTGTTCTGGGAGGATCTGCCTTGGGCCAGGTCTGCTACAACTGGTAACATCTGCTACCCAGGTGTTTGACTTTGGAACGGGTATCTCCATGGCCAGAGGGAACCAGGCCCAATGGCATGCTGCATCTGCCTCTCTAGGCTGCCTCGCTGCGTGAGCACACTCCTAAGTACATAGTCTTCCCTTGGCTGTTTCTGGTATAGTCACCCTTTCCATGTTAAATGAAATGGAGATTCTGAATAAAGATAGGAATTGATAGTCTTATTGACCCACTACCAAGAGGACAATTTTTCTGTGAGCTGCTATTCCCAGTATGATCACTGTTTTTTTGTTTAAACCTCCTGGTTGTTGTGGTTGTCTTATAAATGGCATGGGAAGCTCAAGTTCTTCACTCACTTGGGCCACACAAGTGCTGTTGACATTCTTTGATCATTCCAAACTCATTACTAGCTTGGGATTTTTACACGTGGCCTAAAATGCTTTCTCCACCCTCCCTTTTCACCCGGTCATAGGTCTTGGTAAAATCCTACTCATCCTACAGATCCTACCACTTTAGTGAAGAGTTCTTAATTCTACCTCTAGATTAGGTAGTTAGATCTCAGACTACTCTTAAGGTAGTGGCCCAGTCACCTAAGAAAATCAGTCATTATTATCTGTAAAAGACAAAACCAACCTGAATATTTAGATGCAGTAATGGTGCAAGTATTCTGGAGTGTACAAGGTAGAGGATGGCAGATGACTTATTCTCCAATCTGCATTTTATCTAACAAAGGGACACATAGCACGCTAGAACTCATAGTTGTGGGAACCTCTTTAACTTTGCTGTATGAGCTGAAAACAAGTGTAAAGAGAACTGCTCAGTAGGGGACTTTAGGCCCATAGCTTACTTCTCTGAACCTCACTTTTCTCAGATATCAAGTTTGCAGGATGTTGTGAGGATTGGCAATAAAATATATTAAGCTTCTAGCAGATAGCTAGCACATAGTAGGGGGCTTAATAAAGGGTGTCCATTACTATTATTACCATGTGATGGAACTCCTATGACCTGATTTATGGAATATGTCTTGTGTTATTTGGAGATATGTCTAGTGAGCAGGGAAATACATTTCATGAAATAATTTGGAAGCAAAAGCATGTTGAAATTTACCAAATTAAAATGACAGAGCCTTGAGGCTTGGTGCATGTGTTGAGAAGGGCAGGTAGGGTGAGGACTGAATCTGGCTGATGTACATGCGACCAATGTGCCTATGGCAAAACTCAGGAGTTCCAGGCTTCACTCAGTCAGGAGAGGTTAGAAACAAGATGGCATCTCTCCATTCCTGGTGCCACTTACTCCAAGTAGGTCCATCTGTCATCTCTCACTTGGTGGGATGAACACTCCCAACTCTGACCCAGTCCCCTTTACATAAACCATGCAGCCCATCAATTTCACCTATAGATATTTCCAAAACACAAATATGTTCCCATCTCACATCCTCCCCTCCCTGTTAAGAGCCTTTTCATAGCTCTCTATTGGCCTTGGGACAGAGTTTAAACCACCTGGGTGGCAAAGGTAGGTCTCCTGAGAGAGCTTGCCTGAGAATAATTGGTATCACTATCACATAGCATGCAACCACCAGTTATTTATTAGGTGTGTGTTTACAAGCACCTGTTGTGCTGGGCACTTCTCTAACTGTAGAGACTATAGCAGAAACAGCCTCAAGCTCTAGTAGGATGGGGATGAAACACAATAAATAAATAGCATATAATTTAATGTCAGATAGTGATAAATGCTATGAAGAAAAGTGAAGTTTTAACTGTTGATAAGAAGACCACCCGAATACTTCATGGATCAGACAAAGTCAGGTTTATTCCCTACTGCAATAAGGGAGAACACCTTGACATTTTTAGTAGTATCTCACAAAAAGGAGCTAGAGTGGATGTTTATAGGGTTTTGGGGTCTGGACAGGTCTTCCAATGTGGGGATCTGGTTGGGATTGGTTGATCTCTTTTGAGTCTTGGTAAAGCAATTGTTATTTGCTAAGTAAGTAGTTTCCCTAGTTGAGACATATTATCTTGGCGTTGGGGGAGGAGGCATTGTTTAATTAGTCTGTTGTTCAGAAATTTTTATTTTTAGTAAGTTGCTCAAGAAAACCATGAAATGTTTTTACGTGTTTACAGACAAACACACACACACACACACACACACACACACACACACACACACACATTTTTGAGTCAAGGTCTCACTCTATGGCCCAGGCTAGAGTGCGATGACATGATCATGACTCACTGCAGCTTCAACTTCCTGGGATTAGGGGATCCTTCTGCCTTAGCCTCCCAAGTAGCTGGACTACAAACTTGCACCACCACACCTAGCTTTTATTTTATTTTTAAAATTTTTTTTGTAGAGATGGGTCTTACTATGTTGCCCAGGCTGGTCTTGAACTCCTAGGCTCAAGCAATCCTCCCACCTCAGCCTCCCAACGTGCTGGGATTACAAGTGTGAGCCACCATGCCCAACAACAGGCTTATCTTTCTGGGTAAGAATTTTCTGGAAAAAAAATAGTAAAGTCATATTGATGGAGGTAACCCTGGCCCCCAGTCCTGATTGTTAAACTGTAGGATGCAAACTGTCTCAGCTCTCTCAGGGTCAAGTGTGTAACAGAGATCACCTTGGGTCATTTCCCAGGGATGTGTGATGTGACCCTCAGGCTAGGGTTGTCTCATTTAGCAAATCAAAAATATTTTATCTAGCTGGGTGCAGTGGCTTACGTCTATAATCCCAGCACTTTAGGAGGCTGAAGTGAGAAGATTGCCTGAACCCACAGGTTCAAGGCCAGCCTGGGCAACTTGGCGAGACCTCATCTCTGCAATAAATCAAAAAATTAGCCGGGTGTGGTAGCGCGAGCCTGTAGTTCTAGCTACTTGGAAGACTGAGGCGGAAGGGTCGCCGGAGCACAGCAGGTCGAGGCTGCGGTGGCCGGGAGCGGCCACTGCACTCCAGTCTGGGTGACAGAGTGAGACTCCAACTCACAAAAAACAAAACAAAAACAAAAAACAAACAAACAAAAAACCTCATCCCTACAGTTAATCAAAAAAATTAGCTGGGCATGGTGGCACATGCCTGTATTCCAGCTACATGGAAGGCTGAGGCGGAAGGATCGCCTGAGCCCAGCAGGTTGAGGTTGTGGTGACCATGAGTGACCATGTGGCCACTGCACTCCAGCTTGGGTGACAGAGTGAGACTCTGACTCAAAAAAAAAAAAAAAAAAAAAATCTTTATCTGGCAATCTTGTGAGAGTGTTGTAAAGTTTTCGAATGAACTGTCTGTTTATTAAGTCTCATGTTCCCACAAGGCACAAGCTGGGCTGAGCTGAACTCTGCAGCTCCCTTGATCCCAGGGATAGGGTGGTGTCCAATTCACCAATTCCACCCAGCCCTGGAGGGAACTTGAGTTTGGAAGCTCTGAAGTGGACCTGGGAAACCTCACCTGTGAGCTGGGTGTGCTTGGACAAGTCCTTCTCCATGCCCTGTAACTTGAGCCCAAGGATCAGAGGATTTGCAACCACACCTCCAGCTTTGTGGGCTGCCCACATGACTATTTTAGTACTATTTTATATTAAATACACTCATAAACAATCATCTTAGAAATGCTTGGCAAATATATGTAGCCATCCTATTATGGGTTTTGAAACATTTAGAAATTTGACTCCCAATTTTGTTAGCGTCTCCTTGGTAACTGTCATTAGGTGGCGACCTAATAAGAAATTATTAACTAAAGAGCCATAAGTTGGAAGCTTATAATTTTCTTAATGAACAATGATTTGTGCAGCCCTGATTAAAATACAATGAAGTCCAAGGCCTAAATGTTTTTATTCAGAGACATGGAAAGGGTAGGAATTGACTCTAAAAATGTATTGGCTTGAAAACTTTATTGAAATAATATTATTTGAAGAGTTTTGTGACCATAGAATGATTTGACAAAAATGATTTGATGCTAGCTACAGCGGCCTCGGAAAGCTGAAGGAATGTGGGTTTCTTCAGATGGAGTCTGGAAAAATGTTTCCAGATTATCTCAGGGGTGAAAAAATTATTATTCCATTCCACAGCCCTGCTAATTCTTTTCAAAATTGATCCAGTCAAGTAATTAGAGCCCAAATGGAGGAAACATTTATAATTGTCATTTATTATACTTTACCAAAGGTGACTATGCCTGAGAAGCTCTGACAGGACAAAAAGTGACTATGAAAGAAATGTGCAGGCAATGGATCAGGCCTTCCTACATATGTTCCCAGAAGCCTGTCACAGACAGCAGGTAGGGATGGTTCCAGATTAAAATAGGCCTCTGCAGCTATAAGTCTTCAAAGAAAATCTGCCGTGGCCTTGTCCATCGAGTGATCGTGTGAGCCTTGTTTCTCCTCCCTCTCTCTCACCACAGTCATATATCATGTTGCTCTTTGTTATTTAAAAGCATGTATAAGAAAGATTACACCCCCCACCACCACCACTCCTGCCCCCATACCACAAGGAATACTTCAGAAGTGAAATATGCTATCGGTTAGGGGGTTCTATTTAAAATACCTCCTCCCCTTTTATCATTATATTTCTTCATTTGGAATAGCCTAACAGATGAGGTGTGTCTGCTGCTGTGAGAATGGTTGGCTTTTAAAATTTTTTTTCTAATTTCTGAAATAATACCATAGCTTGGAGATTAATGTTCAGGCTTTACCGAGATTATAGCAAATGCATATTGCTTTGATCTAAATATTTCTCCAAAGGTTGCTGCTGATCGTTCCCCCTTGCCTATAATCTTTTAAGAAAGCTTTTGAATTTGCCAGCCTGATACCCAGGGGAACATGAGCGGCGCTGCTTTTCCTCTCCCCTCATCTTCCCGAGGATACTCTGTTCTCAGTTTCACCCAAATTAGTCCCAGGATTTCAGTTGTCTTTTTTGTCCAACATTCCATCATGCAATTCATTAAAATCTTCACATGAAATATTTAACAGATGAGTTATGTCATAATTTACATTATGGTTTTAAGTTGTTTTTCATGTGGTAAGTCATTTATCCTGGACATTCGCAGACCTCTGGACTGGGCCCACATTTGATGTAAGGAAGGTTAGAGTTCTTTTCTTCAGCGCTCCAGAACAGTGGCCTTATTCCAGACCCCAGGTTAATCGTGAAATAGTCCAAAAAAGTGACATTCCAATTCATTGTTAGTTCTACTTGCAATTAACTATTTTGAAAACAAACAGAAGAAAACATTTAAACAAATGTGGCTTGGCTAACAGCTATTATGACTGACCGTTAATTAAGACAAGTTGGAATCCAAATGTGCCAGGCCTTGTTACTGTCAGTGCTTGAATTCTTTGCCATTGTGCACAAAGAAATAAAAACTCAGGGACACTGTCAAAGCAGAGCTGAAACTAGGTGGAAGATATGAACCCAGCTGTGTAAAAATACCCACTCCCCTGCTTGAGAAACATGACCAGCAAGGAAGCTGATTTTCTGGATGAGAAAATCTGGATGAGCATTTATTTATAAAATTTGAATTTGAAGAAAAACTGTTCTACTCCTAAGAGATGAAATACAGGACAGGGGAAATCCTTAGCAGATACTTAATATTAACTTATTGTAGTCATACTTTCTCTAATAAAGATACAGTTTTCTATCATATCCTTACCCATGGATTGGAATCCACTAGAAGAAAGCTATTCTGTTTATGGAGCAAGGCAGAGCAAGCGGGTCTGGAGTCTGTTTCTCTGCCTTCACAACAGGATGAAATGATAATTGTCCACATGCTACCAGCAGTAGCCAGGCTGTTGAGAAGTTTTGTGGCCAGGTGGCTGGGTAGATGAGCACAGGGAGCGGATGGCTCCAGTGTACAGGGAAGTGATCCTCCTAAATGCTGTACCCTCTCCTGCCTAGCCTGGTCCTGAGTATGCATAAACGATCATAGTTCCAGAGGGATGGGCGACAGTGTGTCTTCGTTTCTTTTCTTTTGCTTATGACAGAATGCCTGAAACTGAATAATGTATCAAGAAAGGAGTTTTTTTCATATAGCCTCTTCTCAGAGCCTGAGAAGTTCAAATTCAAGGAGTTTCACCTGGTGACAGCCTTTTGTCTGGTAAGGATTCCCCCTTTCTGCAGCATCCCAGGAAGGTACAGGGCATCATACAGCAAGGGGGCTAAGCATGCTAGCTCAGGTCTCTTTTTGTCTTCTTATAAAGCCACCAGTCCCACTCCCGTGATAGCTCATTAGTCCATTAGCTCTTTAATCCATTAACCCATGAATGGGTTAATCCATTCATAAAGACAGGGCCCTCATGACCCAATCGTCTCTTAAAGGCCCCACCTCTCAATACTACCACATTAAGGATTACGTTTCAACATGAGTTTGGGAGGGGACAGACATTCAAACCATTGCACAGGGCTTGAATGGTGGAGCACGTCTTCCATTAATCCTGAAGGGAAAGGATCTATTCTCTAACAGCTTGCTCAGCTGAGATCATGATTTTATAAAGCATTTACTCACTGATAGTTCACCTGAAAGAATATTCCTAGCAGTGCACAGCTTGGATTTGTCATGGATGAATTTTCTTCTTAACCTCAACATTTTGGTATGAAAGGTATATTGGCTATGAAACACAAGAATGAAAAATAAACACTCCAGGAGCAAATCACAACATGAATGTTGACAACACTATCAACTCGTCAGAGTGTTCTAATACCTGTGATTTTATTTAGTCTATGTATTTCTGTCCCAAAAAACAATCTGTAAGCTAAAGCCAGTGTGTCTTTCTTGGTGGAGACAGAGAGGTAAAGTGACGTACACAAGGGCAGAAGACAGCAGTGGTCTTAAGAGCAGGGTCTGTAACCAGTTCCCCCAGCAAAAAATGTCCTGGTTAGAATTCACTGTTGGTGGCAGGGGTGTTTTCTGTCTTCTGGATGAGCTCTCCATGTGTATGTGAATACATTGTACAGCTGGAGGACTGGGCAAGTGGAATTAGGGGTGTTTGGGCGAGCTTGCGTGCCAGACATGGTGAGCACTATTTTACAAACCGGATTTGTGCTTCTCGGGTACGTTGCAAGTTGAGGCCAAGCCCACAGAAAATTATTTCTAAATGAATACAATATGAAAAAGTTATTTTATTTCTAATTTTACATGTAGCATTGTTATTTTGTGAGTTTCGGGTTACACTCGAATGTATGTCTATTAACGTGATATGAGATGCATGCATGAGTTCATATTGAATGTATTTGAATATAATAGCACTGGAAATGGAATTTGTATTCTCAAATTTTATAAAGCAGAATAAATACATCTTGGGGGTGGCAGCCACACTTAGCGTGTTGCATTGATTTCTTTGGGGTTTTCTCTAATTACTAACTTCCCCTTGCAATCCAGGTCATCTCATACTGGCAGTCCTAGCTGATCTAAACCCTCAATACCTAAGTCATCTTCATTTTTCCCACCTCCAGGGAGTGGTAGTATGGGCAGATTGGCAGGTCTGTGGAAAACTTTATCTTCAATTATTAAGGAGCACCAGTGTCCAATTCTCCAGCTTTATTTATTTATTTGTTTGTTTGTTTGTTTGAGTCAGAGCCTCACTCTGTTGCCTAGGCTGGAGTGCAGTGGCACACTCACAACCACCACAGCCTTGACCTGCTGGACCCAGGTGATCCTTCTGCTTCAGGAACTACAGGCATGTACCACCACGCCCAGATAATTTTTTTTGGATCTATTGTAGAGATAAGGTCTCACCGTGTTGCCCAGGCTGGTCTCGAACCCATGGGTTCAGGCATTCCTCTCGCCTTTACCTCCCAAAGAACTGGGATGACAAGCATAAGCCACCTTCACGCGGTCAGTGTCCAATTATCTGTGGTCCTTACTGTGATCACTGATCACTTTTCAACAGAACTCTGTGCAGTGATGGAAATGTTCTAGATCTGCACGGTCCGGAACAGTAACCACTAGCCATGTGGGGCCACTGAGCACTTAAAATGTGACTAGTGTAACTAATTACATAAAATTATGAATTGTATTTAATTTTAATACATTTTCATTTAAATGTAGTTGATGACCAACAAATTGGACAATACAGGATCAGAGCATTCAAGGGCAGCTGCCTATTCCTAGATTCAAATGCAGTGATCATTGCCACTCTGCAAATCAAATGTTCTATGTGTTTTGATGCTTGGCTGATCCCTTGTGCTTGTCTATGTCAGCTCTGAGAATGCCAAAGTGTAAATCTCTCTTAAGTAATTTGACTGTTCGCCCCAGAACTCCATGCCTGGCTGTTGTGTCCCTCACATCCTTTTCTCAATATACCTTCCACCTAGCAGATACTGAGTTTCTAATAAGCATAGGAGGAAGGACTAGAAGAAAGTAGGGAAAAAGCAGGTAGGAAGAATCCTAGAAAGTTGGGAAAAGGTCGGGCATGGTGGCCCAAGCCTGTAATCCCAGCACTTTGTGAGGCCGAGGCGAGAGGATTGTCTGAGCTCAGGGGTTTGAGACCAGCCTGAGCAACACGGCAACACCTCATCTCTACAATAAATAGTTAGATAGATAGATAGATAGATAGATAGATAAATAAATAAACTGGGCATGGTAGCACGCGCCTGTAGTTCCAGCTACTTGGAAGGCTGAGGCGGAAGGATCGTCTGAGCCCAGCAGGCTGGGGCTTTGGTGACCGTAAGCATGCCACTGCACCCCAGCCTGGGTGACAGAGTAAGACTCCAAACTCAAAAAAATAAAAAAAAGTTGGGAAAAGAGGAAGTCTGGAAGGAAGATACTTCATGGAAGATCTGTGATCTGTATTGCTAAGTTGCTATCTGTTCTCAGGCCCTCTTAGAGTAATGAAATAAGCTGCAAGAAGAGTCACATGGATAATTCAGACCAAAAGAGATCTCAGTGCTTGATATACTCATATTTCCTGTGAATGTTCTGGGCTCTTTGTGATGACAATTCTCATAACAGTAATTTTACTGTTTGGTTGGTTTTCAAAGACCATCCCAGTATCTTAGGGTCACTGTCCGAGAATGGTCATCCTATATTGGCACATTGGGAAGAATCCTGTGGGATAATTTTTTCTGGATCTGTTCTGCTCTGGGGAGGTAAGATACCACCAGATGCTGTTGTGAAAAGGGATGCTGCCTCTATCCATGTGATGAAGATTCCTAGCAGGGAGTCCTGGAGCATCTATAATCAAATCAAAGTGAGGAGCACCATGGACTCCCGGGGAAATATGTTGATGATTTTCTGGACTGTCTAAAAAATTTCAAACCCTGTGTTTTTATTTTCTGTACTCTCCTTGAGACTTGGGTTTCATTAAAGCATTTTCTGGCCTCATTTTCCTTATTAAATTAGCAAGACTGACTTGAATCAGAATATACTGTTATGGCTTGAAATGTTGTTGAAAGAACAAAATAGATGGGCTTGACAAATGTCTCAGGTTCCATTTAGGTTATGTGAGGGCTGAGGGGAGAGAGGGGGATTTTTGCTTGAAGCAGTAATCTTTTCTCTGATAAAGATTGAAAAAAGAAAAAGCATGTGGAACAAAACAAAGGAAAATAGTGAAAGAAAGCTAAATTTCTGTAAGTGGTAAGTCATATTTACTTTTCTGAATAGAGTTGACCACAGGATGCTCTTAAGCATTTTTGTGTATTTTCTTGTTTGTTAGGGTGGGGAGGGGAAGGTGTTCATGTTCTTTTTGTTTTGTTTTGTCTTCTATGCTTTAAGTCATTTTCATGCCTAAGTAATAGCCTGATCCCCAAGGAGCTGTGGCTACCTAACTCATCTCAGTCTCATTCTCTCATTTTCTAGGCCCTTTCCCTAGCACTTCCTCCAAAAGACTTCAAAGTAGACTTTCTAAAATATAAATCTGTTCCTGCTGCCTCTTTACTTAAAGATCTTTAACGGCGCCTATGGCAGGCAGCAGCATACTTTTTCTATGAAGGACCAATAGGAAATAATTGAGGCTTTGTGGGCCATGCAGTCTCTGTTGGAATGATTCAACTCTGCCATTGGAGCCATAGACAGTATATAAACAAATGAGTGTGACTGTGTCCCAATAAAACTTCATTTACAAAAGAGGCTGGATTTGGCCTCTGGACCCATCTCTGGCCTATAGGACACTCTTTAGATGCTTGGCCTGACACACAAGACCTTTTGCTGTTTGACCTCAGCCTGCACAAACCAGGTCCCCCATTTCCATGCTTCTCAAACCTCAGAACAAATGATGGTCTTTTAAAAGCCTCCATCCCTTTCCCCATGCTGTTTCTTCCATTTTGGATGGCCATTTTCCCTCAGTTCTTACTTTACTGTTAGCTAGATCTCCATGTCTTAGGTTACACTAAGCTCTCACCTTCACCCCAGCCTCCAGGCCAAGCCAGCCCCATCCTCTGCACCCCACAGTTCTTCATTTATGCCTCAAATATAGCTTTTACCATGAAACTACTCAACTAGATGCTGAGGGAGCATTGTGACCTCATCCCCTTAGTACCTAGCATAGAGCTCAGCATAGCAAAGGCCACTGATCAAAGCTGACCCACCAAGGGGACTGTGAGTCTCTTAGTCATAGAAGAGTAGCATTAACTTGTAGGTGGAAATACTACAAACCCAGATGTGCCCCGGGAAGCCAGGGACCGGTGTTCCTGGAGGGGGCACAGGAGTCAGCCAGCAGGAGCATGGCCAGTTCAAAACCGAGAAGACCTGTTGCAACCAGGACTATTTGCGAACCCTTGGGTAACAACCTTGTGGCTCATACAGGGGTGTGTGTGAGGAACCAGGGAAGTGGTGTCTTGTTTAGGGCATCAGGACTAGAGCGAGGATGCAGCCCGCTGGAGAGAGATCAGAGAGAAGCAGCCTGCATGATTAATGGGATGGAGGGACTGAGTCATGAGGAAAGATTAAAGCGCCCGGAGGAGCTGGGGTACAGGACCCACAGGGGCAGATGATAGCAGGCTGCAAGTATGTGAGATGGATAAACACCCAGGAGGGAGCAGCTGGCTTCATCAGGCTGGTCAAGACTCCATTAGAGATGGGAGGGAGGCTCAGAAAGGGCAAGGTGGCTGATGGAGGAGCTCGAGAAAAGACGAGTGGGCCTGGTGCAGCTCTGGGCTGTTGGAACAAGAAACACGATGAAGCCTGCCATGGAGTGACTCCTTCAGGGAGCCCTCATACTTTACCCTTGCAGCTAGCCCTTGACCCTGAGAAGTGGCCTTAGACGTACTCTCTGCCTGCCAGCCAGACTGGACTGGTCAGGGAGTGATGCAGGAGGGAGTTGTAGAGAGACACACAGAGGAAGATATGCTCATCTTCCACCCTCTTCTTAGATACTGGTCATTGGCTGCTACAACAGTTTTGAGGACTTCTGCTCTGAAGTGAGTTTTCAGCTGGCCCCTGCCTGTTTTTGGAGAAACCAGAGATACTTGTTCCTTGCCCGTTCTTTAGCATAGAGCAGGCAGTCACCTCTGCCTGTTGGTGGATCTGAGCAAAACCCAACCTGCATCCTGGTTTGCACCCTGCTTCCTGGCCTGTCAGGCATTTGGAAGATAAGATTTATTTAAAATACAGCTGGCAGCCTTCAAATTCCAAAATCAGCTCCCTTTGGGCATCCTATGAAATATTCTTCAAATCTGGGAAGAGCAGCTCGTGTTGAAGTCTGGTCAAGTGGCCCTTGCTGTAGTAGGTCCTCAATAATCAGTTTACTAAAAACTGCATAGCAGACACCCTCAACTGTGGCTGTGCATTAGAATCACCTGGGGCACTGTTAAAAAATACTCATGACTAGACCCTCACCCCCAGAAATTCTCATTTAAATGGTCTTGGTGGAGAGGGGGAAGGCACGCAGGCATCAATATTTTCTCTTAATGTTCCCCAGGTGGTCTTTAATGTGTTGACAACCACCCCTGAAGAACCCCTTATTTACGTGTGATTGTAATTCATATAGATGTTTCTCTTTAATATTTCTCTGCAACTGCTGACTATAATATCATTTGAAAGCTTAAAAAAAAAAAAAGCAAGCATTTACTGATGGGTCATCTATGTACTCTGCACCTTGCTGGGGATGGGGGTCTGGCAAGGAGCAAGAACATGTCCCTGCTCTTGGAGGGTTTATGGTCTAGAGGATGGAGGACACTTGGGGCAAAGCAGGATGAGTCCAGGTAACGAAGTGGTGCATTTCAGAGATTATTCACATTCTGCATATTGCAGCCATAATTGGCTCTAGTGTATGAATAAACAAGTATATAAGTTTTAGAAACACTAAACATGTCTCCAAAGAGCCACCTGCACTGTGTGTAGTGTGTTCTGTATCAAGAGTTCTATGGGTACAGGTAAACTTGAGAATTCCTTACTGAAAGAAAAAATGGTTTAGTTTAGTTATATGCTTCATTGTAAATTTTATCTGATATGCTTATATCAGCTTTTCACCGCAACAGATAATTTTCAATGATAATCTTAAATAATTGTGTAAAGGGATCTCTAATACCTTGTTTTATTTATAATTTGTCCCAGCTGTAGGCATTCAGATGAAACTTGAATTTTTCCAAAGGAAGTTCTGGACTGCCAGCAGACAGGTAAGTTATAATCAGCATCTTGAAGCATTAGCGACACTGTTATTATACAAGTGTTTGCATTTGAGTACCTGGAGCCTAAAAGTGCCAGATTTCCGATGAATGTTTGTAAAATGAACTGCCGAATGCTCAGATTGCCTTCCATTTTACTGAAAAATAAAGGGCTATCAGCATATTAGACACCACATGCTGAGCAAAGCAAGGAATTTGCTCCTAGGAACAGTTTTAATTGTGGAATCAAGATAATAACCTTCTAAAGAAGTTTTTCTTATAAATATTGGAGGCTTCTGTGAGGTTTTCACAGTGACTTTCTCCTAATCTTGTTGTGGTGACTGGCTACTTATTTGTGAATCTCATTATCAAAATTTTGAAGACCTTTGTATAAATATGTTTGTTGAACCATATATCTGCCTTCTTTGTCCAGAGAGGTCTTCTCAGAGCTATTCTGCCTTGGTGAATCTGGGATTATTCTCTCCTTTTACTATGTTTTATGTACTAAGTGATCTCAGTGGTATTTGTTCAGAAATTCCATAGAAATGGCAACTAAGAAATTGCCTCCCTCTACCCAATTCTAAATGTTAGAACAGTTTATCATTTTTTAAATTAAGTTACTTTGGGACACTATAAGCTAGGAACACAGTGTTTTTTCTTAAAAGTCATTGAGAATTAATTAATATAAAATTAAATCTATTTCTTTTAACCAAAAGACTTGATTTTAAAAAGACATCATCAATATTGAATGACAGCATAAATTAGAATAGATGAAAAAGAGCCCACCCCCCATTGTTTAATATGTCTTTTACATTGCGATTTGCAGTTGATATTGATTCTAGAGAAGGAGGACAAGACTCACCTTAGAGCATTCCTTTTGGATGAAATTTGGTATTTGCATTACCAGCCATGAATTTGATAGTTTGTCCTCAAATAGCTAGGTGGCAGCAACAGATACTGGGATGTCCAAGTGACACCTTTCCCTTTGCTTTTCCCCCACACAGTGTGCCTCTCTGGATGGCAAATGCTCCATCAGCTGTGATGACGAGGTAAGATGGCCTCCTGGTCTTGTTTCTGCCCTGGCCAAGGGGAGGTGACAGGTGATGTTTTCTGACAGGGAAAGTTGCAATAAACAGAGCCAGGTTGACATATCACTTTGGATCAATCTTCAGTAAATAAAGGACATTTGTTGTGCTTCTTTTTTTCTTTTCCCCTCCAACCCCCATAAGATAATTTATAAGAGCTGGAAAAGTGCTTTCATTTCATTGTCTCATGGACAGCACTGTTGGAATTTTGACATTTTATAGGAAATAATACAAACTACTACCATTTGAAACTTAACATAGTAATTTTCAAAGCTTTTCCCCCATGCCTTATCCCTTTCAACTCTTGTAACAACCCAGTGAAATAGGTAGGGATCATTGACCCATTTTGCACATAAGAAAAGGAAGATCAGGGAAATTAAGTGACTCAGTTAATTTCATGTAACAAGCAAGCCAAGAATCAAGGAGTTTAAAACTCAGAAATTTTCTTTTTAGCATAGTGTGTCCCTTCTGCAGCTCTCTCCTCTCTTCTCTTCTCTTTCTTTCTCAAGGGGAGAAATTTAAATTTTACACATGAGCAATGGAAGAAAAAACTGTGCCTCTGTCCAAAGTCTTTCCATCTGAATTATATTTTTGTAATGCTCAATGCCTTGCACCCTCTGCCCTGTCTTTTGGAACAAGCAGAAACATGGTAGCCATTTCACTTCAGCTCAGGTTGCCTTTCTCTCTCTGTATTATCTAAACATTAGTCAATACATAAATTAGACTTGATAAATAACCATATATTTTTATTATTTCTAGTTGTCACAGGGACTTAAAAACTCTTAACCAAATATGACTTCAACCCAAAAAACATAGATTAGAAGTAGATTTCAAAAAAGTAGGTAAAGGTAAAACAAGTATAGAAATACAAAAGGGTGTCCAGAATGAAGTTAAGATACAAAATGGTCAGTCCCAGAGGGTCTGGTTACTAGTTAGAAAATAATAATTGTTGTATGAGACATAGTACCCAAAGAGTAAAAGCCAACCAATTAAGTTTTCAGCAGAAGCCCCAGTTTTTTTGTCTTTTTGTTTTGATTATCAGATCAAAAATAATTTTCCCTTAGGGAAGAACATCCTGTGAAGTTTTATGATCAGGACCTTTTCAGTAAGTACAGGGATCCTTTCATAGGATAGCCAAATGGGCCTCCAACCTCTTCGTTCTCTTTGAGATATTTATTTTCTTATTGGAGTGCTCAGCTCAAGAACAACACAACTTGGTGCGGTGGCTCACGCCTATAATTCCAGCACTTTGGGAGGCCAAGGTGATAGGATTGCCTAAGCTCCTGGGTTCGAGACCAGCCTGGGCAACTTGGTGAGACCTCATCTCTACAATAAATTAAAAAAAAAAAATTAGCCAGGCATGGTGGTGCATGCCTGTACTTCCAGCTACTTGGATGGCTGAGGAGGAAGGATCACCTGAGCCCAGCAGGTCTAGGCTGCAATAGCCAGGAGTATGTCACTGCCCTCCAGCCTGGGTGACAGAGTGAGACTCCAACGCAAAAAAAAAAAAAAAGAAAAACAACACAACTCAACAATAATATTGATTAGTCAGTGACATGAGGCCCTGTGCTAAGCTCTTCACTTGCACAGTGGGTGCATTTACTAATTCCAGTTTATAGTAAGAGAACTGAGGCTAATTTGGCTGGTTAATTGGTCAATTGTGTAGATGGTTGGTTGATTTGCTGGGGGACTGATGGTAGGTTGGATAGTTGCCTTGATTAATAAGTTGTTTGGCTCATTGGTTGGTTGAGTGGGTGGTTGGCTGGTTGATTAGATATATATTGGACAGTTAAACAGTTTGATGACTATAGCCAGAGATGTTAATCTTCCTATCACCCACACAGCCTCAGTACATCCTCATATAAAAACAAGTGGAAATAGATAGCCATTTAGGGTTGAAAACATCTAGTGTTTGTCTGTTGTTCAATGCCTGATTTCACAGGTGGTATAACATGTTAAAGGTTAAAGGCACAAGCTATGGAGTTAAACCAACTGGCTTCAAGTTGTGACTCTGACACTAATAAGCTATGTGACCTTGGGAAAGTTTCTGAACCTCTGTGCCTCAGTTTTCTCAACTGCATGATAGAGATAAAAATATCCACCTCACAGAGTAATGGTGAAGAATGAATGAGCTAAAATATGAACAATGCATAGCATGTCTCCTGGAAGATGATAAGCACTCAGTAAATGTTAACTATAAACCACAAAAACTGAAAACACTTTCTTCCCTTAGAATAGTGTTGAGTCACCTGGATCTATAACCTCAGATAGCAGTGGTGTGTACACTTTGGGCAATTGACAGCTTTTCCTGGGTATAATAAGCACAGGCTATGATGTCTTCCTCACTACTAATAATGTTCTTTCAGCAACTGTTGGGATAAAACTTCATTCAAATGTTATTTAAAGGTCCACATCCTTTGAAAATAAAGCCTTGAATTTGCCCTGATTTCTGAACTCTGCAATAATTTTTTTCAAAAGACAGCATTCTGATATGATAGTTAGCTTATAATGAAAAGATAGAGCAAGTGATGAGAAATTAAGGTTAATCTGTTCCACAGTTAAATTATCAGGGATCTGATGCTCAGATGCCCTCAGTTTGTACTTTCAAGCTGTCATTGATTTTCCTCTTTGACTCTTAAATTTTGGCTCCAGGCAACCAGTTGACATTGTTTTAAATGGAAAAACCAGCCCTGCCCTCTCACCAAGGCCCCTTTCCATTCTTTCAGCAGACTCTTTCCATGTGTCATTCTCTTTTTATAACTTTTAATTAGGTGTACGAGAGACCATGTCCTTCCTCTCTCCTAGTTGCCCTTGAATGATCAGGTCTCCATTAAAAACAGCTGTGGGGTCTCATTAAGTTCATGCGTTTCTGGCTTCTCCACTACGCTGATGACCTGGCCCAACTCCCTCAGACTTATCAGACACACAGACCTAGAGCCACTCCAGTGCTCTTTTGTCTCTTCTGTCAGTGCACTCCCTGGGCCTTGGCAGGAGTATCCCAGGTGACAGGTAGAATCCATGTGCGGGATGCCTTCCCATCTTGCAGACATGCATCTTTGGTTGGCAGTCTCAGCCTGAGCCAGGTGACTTGGAGGACGTGGTTGTGGGGCTGATTTTAAGGTGCTCCATTTCACCTTAAAAAGGTTGAATGTTCATTTCAGAGCCCTCAAGGCAACAATTCACATGCTCAGTCATTCCTTCAAGACCTGCTTACTGAGCCCTTCTTAGGTACCTGGTACCTGGCTGACCACTAGGGATCCAATGGGAGTCAGAAATGGCCCCTGCCCTCCTGGAGCTTACTGGTTTGCAGGGAAGATTAGTGTATATGACCATCCCCTGTGCTAAGTGCTGTGGAGCAAACAAATATGCAGTGCTCAGGGTAGGCTTTCTGGGGAGGTAACATTTAAATCAACCAAAGATGGATAAGGAATGGCATAGAAGACAATGCCTGAGGCATGAAAAGAACTTTGCAGGCAGAGAACACCACTGTGGAGGCACCAAGGTGGCAAAAGTTCACTGTAGTCAAAGAAAACGTAATTGGCATTCAGGACAGAGGGAGGAAGAAAGGCCATGCCCACCTATGATCTCAGTCTGACCCATGGGTACTAGTGTTTCCTTACTGCTATCATTTTCTTCTCCTATATACCTTCTCCCATTTACCTTTCCAACCACCACCATCTCCTGAGGAGAGCATCAGTAGTTGGCAAAGATGGAGGGAGGTAAGAGTATGTCTCCTGCTGAGGCATTTGGAGACAGTGTGAAGGCAGTGAGAGTATCCAAAACTTCATCATCAAATCAGTTACACCCTCTCTTGTCCCAAAGAAGTAGAGACTAATAATCTCATTAGTCTCCAAGACTTTTTAAGGCCTTGTAGGCATTTTTTTTCCATCATCTGAAAGGACTGCTTGAATTATGGCAGGGCCAAGAGAAGAGCTACGGCCAAGCAGCCAGGTGCCTCCATGTCTAACCACCGGCCCAGCCAGTGGGTAGGTTTGAGGGTCATTTAAGCAGCTATGGAGGAGAGGAGCACAGGTGACCCCTTCCAAGCACATCCTTCCCAAGCGACCCTTCTGTAATAAATTTTTTCAAAAGACAGTATTTTGACAAGATAGCCTGTAATGAAAAGTTAAAGCAAGTGATATGAAGTAAAGATTAGTCTGTTTCACAGTTGAAATAATAGGGATCAAATTGTGAGATCTGGAGAAAGATATTAAGGAGTGGCACCTTTGTATGCCTGAGTGCAGAGATTCAGGTCCCATCCTCGATGTAAGAACCCAGTGTGTGTGTGTGTGTGTGTGTGTGTGTGTGTGTGTGTGATCACAAATGAAGACAACAGGCAGTACAATGCTTGGCTTCTAAGTGAGTTGCTTCACCAATCAAAACAAATAAAATGCCTCCTTCAAAACAAAAGGCAAAACAAAAAGCAACAAGGCTCAGCCACCTGCTTCGAGGACCTTTTGCTGTGAACTATGTAACAACTTTCCTTCCTGAGAAACTGTAAAATAGTAGCATCAGGATACTTGTAAAAATGGCACATGGTAGGTGACCAGTAAGCATGTGCAGAGCAGACCTAACATATGTTCTCTGAGGACTTGATGTGTACGAGGTGCTATGCTCAGCACTTAACATGCACCCTCCCATTTAATCTTCTCAACAACCTTGTGGAATAGTCATTGCTATCTCCAGCTTTCAGATAAGAGAACTGAGACTCAGAGCGTTCACAGACTTTGCTCAAGGTCACACTGATAGCAAATGTCAGAGTCTCTAATTCTAAGGCTAGTATCTTGGCCCCTGGGCTAATATGCCTGACGCGAGGTTGGTACTGTGACTTCTCATTACCAGACTCCCTGCCCTTCCAATCTGTGACTGTCCTATTCCCATGGCCTGGGTTTGGACTTTAACCTTAGGTATCTACTTGATTTGCCTTTGTGGCCCAAAATCAGACTTCTCTGCACAATATTTACTCATCAAATAGTTGCGGGAAAAGATGTGATTTTTAAAACACCAATTTTTTGTCTACCTCTTTCCCACATCTTTGCATTTTTAAAACAACTCCATGCCCAGATGTTTTGCCAAGGATGGCTATGCAGTAATGCATACAGTATTTGTTAGAGTTCCTGATTTCTACAAGCCCTTCAACCCATTAGTGCATCCTTGGGACAGGGTGACATCTTCCAAGATGTTGGGCTTAATTTGGGAGCAAAGTATCATAGTGAAGGAAAGCTGAGAAAATATATCCTCTATTTCTTTGTACTGGAAGGGGGGAATAGAGAAGGTGATTGAATATTATTTATTGTAAAGTGACATAGAAAAAAACAACAACTGATCAGACTAGATTTTGGCTAATCCTGTCCTGACTGATTCATAAACCCAGTACTCTTATCCCCTAACTCCAGGGGGGCTTACTCTACTCCACTGTTCTTCTCAGTAATCATTTAATCCAGGTGATTGTTGACAGGGAGATCTGTTGAGGAAGTCATCTTGTTACTAAAACTGGCTTTCAATGTTTATGATGTTTATAGATAGACAAAGTAATAGTATGGCCTACAATGAAAACATGACGCCTTATAGATTCAGTGACCTAAGTCTACATCAGCAACATAACACTCTGTCTTTGTCCTGTGATTTTCTCTGTGATTTGTAAATCTCAATATTTGCAGTGTCTGGCTTTTGTTCAATATGGTGACTAAGTCTTTTTTTTACTTAGCATAACCTTGAAATTCAAACGTAGCCATAAACAAGTATAGTAAGACATCTTCTCTGCCACCAAATTCCTCTCCTGACATCCAATATAAGGGGGAAACATTTTTAAAATATTAAATAGAAACATAGTTCAAGAAATAAATGCTAATAGGTACTCAATATAGATGAAATATGAGGGGGACCCAAAAAAACCAGAATGTATTTATTTAAAAATTGAGTATTTATACTTATATGTTTAAACTTCAGTCACCTTCAAAGTCCTCTTCATTTGATGTAATTCACCTATCAAGATGCTTTTTCTACTGCTCAAAACTGTTTCTGAATTCATCAATTGTGATGCCTTTTAGTGCTTCTGCCATTTGTTGTGGTTATCTTTGGGTACGGGTAGCCAATGAAATCTTAGTTGTATGTGTGTATGTATGTATGTATGTTCAGGATTTCCTTTATTATTATTTTATTATTTTATTTTTTTATTTTTCAAGTTGGAGTCTCACTCCGTCGCCAGACTGGAGTGCAGTGGCACACTCACAGCCACCCCAGTGTTAACCTGCTGGGCTTCGGCAATCCTTCTGCCTCAGCCTTCCAAATAGCCAGAACTACAGGTGCACGCTACCACACCTGGCTAATTTTTGATTTATGTAGAGATGAAGTCTCACCAAGTTGCCTGGGCTGGTCTCGAACCTGTGGGCTCAGGTAATCCACTCACCTTGGTCTTCCAAAGTGCTGGGATTACAGGTTGAGCCACTGAGCCTGGCCAGGATTTCTTTTTCAAATCAAGGAAAGCCTTCCTTGAGCAGGCACGACCCTGAGACCCTAACTATGTGCTGTTGTCTTTTGGAAGGTAAAGGGGGTTGGCCAGTAGAAAAAGTGTGGGCTTTGGAGTTACATAGCACTGGACTCAAGTCTCATTGTGTGTGTGACCCTGGGGGAAGCAACATCTCTGGTTCCAGTTTTCTTTTCTATCCAAAAGGAAAATCCCCTACTTAACAGCATGCATGAGTTAATGTTCTCCTGTAGTTGCTATTATTATTAGTGACAATCACCTTTTATGAAAAACCTCTTTGTGTGGTAGTTCTCCTCTGGTATCTGGCCACCCTATGTTTTCTTCTCTTTTCTTAAAAAAAAAAATATATATATATATATATATAAAATTATATATATAATATTATATATATAATATATATAAAATTATATATATATAATATTATATATATATATTATATATATAAAATTTAATGGAGACAAGGTCTTGCTATGTTGCCCAGGCTGGTCTCAAACTCCTGGACTCAAGCAGTCCTCCCAAAGTGCTAGAATTACAGGTGTGAGCCACTGTGCTCGGCCCATCCTTCTGTTTTTACTGCTTGGTTTTCCAAGTTTCTGAGTTGAAACAGCCGCTGTCCCTGCTCCAGAGTTCTCGCTTTGGTCCTTTCCACACAAGAAGTGAGAGGGAACCAGAGTGGACACCTGAGAAGTGAACCTCCTATTGGCCCGTCTGACTTCCAATGCCACCCAGTTCTGGCCACAATAAAGAGCACAGATGTCCTCAATTCCAAAAAGGTCAGGAAAAGAACCAGATGTTTACAGCACATAATGAAAAGTACCTTTGAAGCTTTATCTCCAAATAAAGCTTGTTATTTTATTTAACAAACTTAGGTTATAATTGAAACACTACTCTAATTTTCTAAGCAAAAAAAAAAAAAAATCTAGTGAGGTTTGGGGCTAGGAGTTTCATATTTGTGATAAAATTATAAAATAATACAATATAGAATCCTTTACTTTGCATTTGATTTTCTCAGAATGATCATGAAGAGAGTCAACTTTAGTAAAGAAGTTGCTAATTTTTCCCAGTGTTTTTCTTAATCCCTTGCTTTTGGAATCATTCTCTTTGGAAGTCCTTCTCGTGTCTCATCAGGACAAGTTTTTCCCTCCTTCACACTTCTGCCTCTGACAGATTCTCACGTGCCAATGGCTTTCTGTTTGATAGGAGCTCTTCTTTACCACCACTTTCATGGACTTAATGAAATCTTGCCTGTCCCAAGACTTTCAATTGATCTTATAATCTATTTGCCTTGTATCTGTACTGTACTGCCCAGTATTAGACAATCAAAGAGATGTTAAGCGAAGATGTAGGCTAATAGCAAGGATACTAATTGGTTAGAGATGTTTGAGTAGAAAATAATTTTATAATTAGGGAATGGGGGAGGGCATGATGATTTCTGACATCCTGTGCAACTCTGAGGATCTGGATGGTCAATATCTGAATATTGGAGGTCACTCCTGTGTTCAACATGCGTTTATTGGTTGAATGGAGGCTAATCTCCCTTTGCTTCAGTGTCTGTATCTGTAGAATAAGAATAGCATCATGACATTCAAATCAGCAAGGGTATGGATTTGTCTAACACAACCCAATAAAGACTAGGTTAAAACTCATTGGAGTGCTCATGTCATCTAGGACACTGCTGTCCAAAAGAACTTTCTGTAATGATGGAAATGTCCAAAAATATTGTCGCTAGCCACAGGTGGCTGTGGAGCACTTGAAATGTGACTTGTGTGGCTGAGGAACTGAATTTTGGTTACATTTCATTTCAATTAAGTTAAAATTAAATTTAAATATGCATAAAGCTAGTGGCTACTGTACTGAACTCATAGCTCTATGAGATTCCTTCCATAATGCAATCTCCTGAGGATGGAGGAAGTTTATTGAGACTCCCTCTAGGACCAAAGTAGTATCCCTGAAACAGAGAGCATCTTCAAATAGCAAGAGGGTGAAGAGGTTATCTAAGTCATTCATCTGACCCCTTTGGACAACTGAGAGAAGCTCTACTGTTTTGTTCACCAAAGCAGCCAATTTTGGGGGTTTTTTGGTTGGAGTCTCACTCTGTTACCCAGGCTGCAGTGCAGTGGCACGATCACGGCTCACCACAGCCTTGACCCTCCTGGACCCAGGCGATCCTCCAGCTTCAGCCTCCCAAGTAGCTGGGACTAGAGGCACACTACTATACCTGGCAGCCAACTCTTTTATGCAGACAGGGCTATCAGAGCTTTTAATTTTCTGTCCATTCTGCACAGTTATGATCTGGTAATAAAGGGCAACCTTTCCAATCAACTCACTGCTGTCCTTTTGTGCCTAAGACCAACTCTTTGGATAGGCAAATGTCCCAGAAAACACCAGCCCTGTGGTGGCCTGGAGCTAGGCGGAATTTTACTCAGAGTAAAGATATGTTACAAATTAAATGTTGCAGTCAGTATGTAAAGCTGCAATAAATAGAAACTGAGTTACATCAAGGATGGAATTAAACCTTAAGTTTAAACTCCACAGCACTGTAATTAAAACTTAGCCTGTAGCAAATCATTCACTTGAGATTAAAGTAATGTGGGGGAAGCAGAGGTTTGGGCTTACCTTGCTTTCTGCAATTTATAAGTCTGAGCTACCAAAAGCTAACAGCCCTGCCCCCAAATCCAGCTCCCAATTAAAAACACAGTTTGAAAACCTTTAGGAGGCCTGAGGGGCCCCTTTAACAGAAGTCTGCCCCTTCTCCCTGCCTCAGTCTATGAACAAATTAAAAAATATTACCTGGTCCCCTGATGGTCCTCTGAGCTGACACGGTGTTTTCATTAATACATCATTAGAGTAATGACATTGTGCTGGCATTTTGCTTTCAAAACAGCCTGCATTTCAACCGCCAGGAATATAGGCTCGGGGGCTACTAACCATGTTATTCTTGGGAAATATTGTTCAGGTCATATAAAGAAAGAAAAAGGAAGACAAATTGTAATTTATCATTTTAAAAAATGCATATTCTTTTTTATCCCATTCAGGATCATTTAAGGTTTGTTCAATATTTTATTTTTGTTTATTAGTTTCGCAAAGTAAACACTGGGGTTATCTTAACCATGGCCTTAACACTTAGAGCCAGCAGGCGTTTCCATTCCCTGAAAACAGCTCTCTTTCAAAACAATAGGTTTCTCTCAGGTTGGAAGTACGTCATTCATGTAAAAGCAGTCTGAGGCCCCGAAGTTGAAACTGGTTGGTTTTTTTTTTATTTTCTAGACTGTAAACTGTTACCTCATAGACAACAATGGATTTATTCTCGTGTCTGAAGACTACACACAGGTGAGTGAAAATTTTCAGCCAACTCAAAATAAGGAGCTCAGAATGTGCTTGGGTCAGGGGGAGCAAATTATGGTGTTAAAACTTTGAAACAATGATCTATATTTAAGAGGTAATAGCAGGAGATTATAAAACCTTATTTCCATCCCTCTAAGAATGTCACAGCCTACTTCTCAGCAGGCTCCAAAGAGTTTCTACCTCCCACTGGAGGATGGGGGAGTGGGGCAGCACAGAGCCCAGGGTCTGTTCTCTCATAAAATGTTCAATTTGTAGAACTCTTAGCCTCTGAGTTGTCTGTGCCACATAAAGAATTTTTGCCTTAAAGGTGAAATTACCTTAAAGAGTTTGGGCAACTTTAAGAAGATTTTCTCCTGATATTTCCTCTTTACACACACACACACACACACACACACACACACACACACACACACACACACACACACACCTATATCTCTGCATACTTATTGTTTATAATTTTCTTTCTGGTTTTTGCTTTTAAAAAATCAGTTATCAAAATTCAAGGATTAACAACTTGGGCTCTCAACACAGAAAGACAAGGGTCCAGAGGAAGAATATTCTTCATTTGATTGTGTCATGTGCAGCCTAGGGGTAGGAGGGAGAGAGAGAAAGAAACCAAACTGTGAGGTCAAGTGTAGAAATTTCCACTCTATTTGGAAATCAAACTGAGAGTTAAAGTCAATGGTATTATAATAGAAAAACATAGGGTTTTAAAATTCAAACTTTCTGCATTGTCTTTTCCTGCAATTAGAGATTATTAGCATATAAAATAAAGTAAAATACTGACAAGTTTAGTAGTTTGGTATAATAAAATAATCCTGTCAGGGGTGGAAGATGGTTTTGGTGTTAGTTCTCTTCCATAAGTAGTTCTAGGTTGTCAGCACATTACTTAACCTGTCTGAGCCTCCAGATAGACTCTGTAAAATGAGGATGGGTTGACTATGTAAGGTTTCTTTTAACTTTAATATTCGAGGATACTAATATTTTATAATGAAGTCCCTTTTAAACCATTTAAAATTCTTTGGTAGTCACCGGTATGGTGAGTCCATTATTGCTTAATCAATTAGTTAATTGGCCTTAAGTGTGACTCCTTAGGGTCTGAGATTAATGGTTTGATGATTTATAAACAGCGGCTCTAGGAAACTTGAGGAATTGCACTTTCATTTCCCCTCTTATCCATGAAAATGCTGTAGGATTTTAAATGTACCTTTGTTGGGTGAAAAATTACACTATTGAAACTCAACATGCCCATGCATCATCTCCTCTGATGCTGAACATCACTAACATCAGGCAGTTGATGGACATTAGATAGGATGAATGAGCCTATGGAACAAGGCCAGTCTCTCAGACAGCAGGAAAGCCTTTCGACCTATGGCTGTATGCTCGTTTGGCTGGGAGGAGAAACACAGGTCTTTGAGAATCTATACAGCAAGAGCCCAAATTCATCGCTGGAAGAAGGGGCTCTGTTCTTTTGGCATATTCATGAAGGGCTGAGCTAGGAGCCTGATCCTGGGGCACAGGAAGGACGTAGTGAATGTCTTCCAGTGGCAATTTCTGGACTAGCCAACTAACTGTTGAAACAACAACGCTGTTTCAACCATGACAGCCATGGCTGCTACAGATTCCTGCTCTGTCTCTCCATGGAACAGGCCAGCAATATACCCAGTGAGCCTGCCAACCTGCTCAGCCTGGGCTTGTTTGATGTTGTCTGGCTTCCTGCACCCCAATTAGGATAATTCTTCTTCATCTAACAACCAGTTCCATTGACACTGGCATATTTACAAACAAAAAATACAAATGTCCTTCTTGCTCCTAGCAGCAGCACACACCCACAGAGTTTGTACAAGTTTCCAAGTCTTCCTATAATGAAAAAGGAAGTGCTTACTATTCAGTCAGAGGAATGTTTTTTCCTTCCTCTTTCTCCTCTCTCGCCTGACTTTTTGCTGGATCTACACACACACACACACACACACACACACACACACTCCTTGCTGCCTGAAAACTCCCAGGAGTAATGTGGCTGAGGTTACTCACTTAGTTGCGATGGAATTGGGGTTTAGTTAATACAAAGTCTAAGAAATGTATATAACTTGGACTCTTTTTTTTTTTTTTTTTTTTTGAGTCGGAGTCTCACCCTGTTGCCCAGGCTGGAGTGCAGTGGCTAATGGCCACCGCAGCCTCGATCTGTTGGGCTCCGGTGATCTTCCGCCTCAACCTTCTGAGTAGCTGGAACTACAGACGTGTGCCACCACGCCCAGCTAATTTTTTGATTTATTGCAGAGATGAGTTCTCACCAATTTTCTCAGGTTGGTCTGGAACCTCTGAGCTCAGGCAAACCTCTCGCCGCAGGCTCCCAAAGTGCTGAGATTACAGGCATGAGTCACCACGCCCAGCCATAACTTGGACTCTTATTGTAATACCCTCCACCTACCCACACAAGAATTATAAATCTTCAGCACACCTGGAGTAGAGATGAGGGCTCTTTACTGGTCTACACTGGCTCATTCCAGGGTGTCAGTAGAGGAAGGCTATAGCTGCAAACTCTGTTCCACTGCACTGCCTACACCCTCCCTGGCAGAACACCTCACAGGATAGTGGCTCCAGAAGTCCAGAAGGCATGCCTGCGATGTTAATCCTTCACTCCACCACTCAAAGTTTGCAAATCTTGGCCAGCACCAAGAACTCAACTCACAAAAGCATCAGCCTGGTGGTGAGGAAAGACTGCAAGACCTCAAATGACCTTAAGACAGCCCCAGATGTAGGAATTGGCCATTAGAACTCTGATTGGCTGGTCTATTGCCTCAAGGGGCTAGATAGTCTTATTCTTGGTCAACATGTTAACTGCTTTCGGACAAAATGAAAGTGATTTTGAGAAAGGATGAATTCTCAACTGTAGGAAATTTATAGGGCCGATTAAGAGGACTGCTATATTTCCCTAAACAGGTCATCCAGGAATTATAAACAATTCTTTTTATTAGTGCTTAGGAAGCCCTTTCACAGCCTGTTTCTGCCTGTATGAAGTAGCATTTTTAATCACAAGGGATTATGTGCAGATTAATACCTACTCTATCCAAGGGAAATGGTGTATGTGCACGCGCATGCGTGTGAGTGCGTGTTTTAATTTTAGCACCCTCCACATGTTATGCAGCCTCCCTGCCATGAATTGGAAGCGTTCACATCTGGTTACTGGTTTGCTCTGTAATCCCATGACTTCTCATGACTGTTAAAACCTTTTCTACTTCTATGTAACAGTGGTCCTGAATATCTGCCTTTTGCTCCTGTCGGTTCCAGGACACAGACTGTGTCCCCTTTCATTTCTTCTCTCCTGTTTGGGCACATTATTTATCTACACCTCCTCATATGTCTTCCTTTCTTCCCCACAGACTGGAGATTTTTTCGGTGAGGTCGAGGGAGCCGTGATGAACAAATTGCTAACAATGGGTTCCTTCAAAAGGTAAGGATTTTATGATTCCCTGTGTCCCTTGAAAAAGTTTGCCTAAATAAAATAAAACAAACCAAGGTCAAAGAAAGCAAGCCCACACTTGACCCTGTAGCTGGTTTTCACTTGTGTTCATGCTACAGATGATCTCGCAGAAATTCGATGCCTCTTGCACTAGTGTTAAGACTCTTACAAACTACTCACAAGCTTCCTGTTCATCCAGCACAGTTTATTGGAAGCCAGTATTGAAGTAGGAGTCTACACTGTGATATGATTAGATCAGTCTTAAGCAAGTCACTGTGAAGCAGTAGGAAACGTTTTCACCTGGTCAGAAAGGAGGAGTATATTTTGTCTTCCATTGACAAACTTGGGAAGCTTCCAATGAATCTGGAAGTCAGGAATGGAAGGTGATATTTAGAAGCTTATTGATATAGTTGGAGAATATCAAGTAAAAGTCCCCCAAACCTGCCTTTGATGGCAGTAAGTTTAAGTCCGTTGCTGGAAGAAACCTAGATGGTACCAAATCCCATATGTGACAAGTACTACTCAACTGGATGTGAGAACTCTCATTGACCCTGAGTCAAGCTCTCATAGGACAGCTTCCTCACAGCCCCGTGTCTCTCATGGGAGGTCAGCCATGCTCTTGGGAACACCTAAGCTTATGAGAAAAGCCATCACCCCATGAGAACAGAGTGTCAGAATGTCCCTCCGGGAGTCAGTGTTGTCTCCCTTCCCTTGGCCTTCCAAGAAGCACATTAGCCTTTGAGATGTTGTTAAATATATAATGGCAGGAAATCCAAGGATGGACCTCCACTTGCCTGTGAGATCCATTGCACACTGACTGCCAGGGGGTAAGGCAGGCCCCAGTTTATTACTCCCCTGTAGCTGATTGACTAGGAAGTGTTAGCTCAGGAAATCGGACTTTTAAGCCAGTCAACAAGACCAACTGAGCGCTGTGCTGAAAGCAGGGAATGCAAAAATGATGACCCAGTTTTTGAAATTCCATAGCTTGTTTGTGCCAAAAGGGAGGGGAATAAAAGAAATGATATAAAAAGTCGGCATACCGCCAGCACTTCTGTAATCTCTGACACACTTGCATGGTCTCAGGCTGGCCTTCAGCAGATTGTTCACTCCTGCTCAATTCCCTTTTAAAAATTTAGGTACACTTCTCTTTTTCACTGGAACTCATTGAAAACCCCACTTGGAGCTTGGCTTGGGTTGTTGTGGAGTTTTCCATGACTTCTCAAGCTTCCCACCATTGTTCCTGGCTTGTCTGCCACCCAGGGCACCACTGACTTTTCCTATCTTTATGTGGATGTGTACATTTGTATCGTGTTAACTTATTTTCAACTTTGTGGGGGGAGGAGACAAAAAAGGAAGAATAATCACACACGTGTTTCTCATTTGGAAGCATATTTTTGAACTTCTTTAACAAACCCATTTCTCTTTCCTTTTTTCTCTTGGATAGTCATTTCAAACTGTTTGGTGGGAGAAAAAGAAGGGTTGTAAAGGAATTTTAAATTTCTAAATTTCTAGTCTCCTCCTTGATGTGGGGAAAGTATGGTTGTCATGAGTCTAGAACTTTTCTTTTACTACAAGTGTAGTCAGCATATTTGAGAAAAAGGAGGGGCTGAGGACTTTACTCAGTATTGTAGCAACTGCTGTCATTCAAGAGCAAGTTGACAAACTTCCCGAGCCTCTTCACTGGGGCCAGTAGAGCAAGGAGAATTTGAGTTTGGGAGTCAGACAGACTGGGATCAGATTCAGGTTTTGGCGTTTACTAGCTGCATGACATAGTAAGTCAAGTTACCTCCTCTCCCAGCTTTGGATTCTTCATGTGGAAAATGAAGGTGATAATGATAGTTACTTCCAGGGGTTGCTGTCAGAGGTATTGAAATAACAACAAGTATAATGTTCTTAGCACAGAACCTGGCATATATAAAGAGCTTAATAATTGCTCACTGCTGCTGGGATTTGAATTATGAATCTTTGCTCAGTCTTGGCTTTGCTTTCTGCTTGGCACCAGGAAGTGCTCCTTCATTCATTCACACCTCTCACGATAGACTTCCCATTATACCTGGTGATGGTTCTCTGGTGTTGGAGTACCACAGTCCTTGAGATTAGCACTTGCTCAGAGCATAAGTTTGGCAGTCCTTTCGTTCTGAGAAGAGCCATATTTCAGAAGTGTTGAAAGAATGTAGCCAGAAGTAATTGACAGCACTCTCAGACAAAAAATTTTGTACCATTTTGAACTGAACCTCATCCCCAAACACAAAGTCCATGGAGGCTGAGTTGCTAGATGACGTGGTTAGCCCAGATAAAGTGCAGGATCAGTTCACTGAGCTGACCTCTCATCTCAGCATCTTGAACAGTGGCAGGCTGACACAGTTTCTTGATTTAATCAGATTGTACCCAGTCCTAAAGAAATGAGTTTCATACACAAGAACTCTAAAAGCCATTTTCTCCAGAAAGCACAGAGAGGGAACACCACCTCCCTGCTCTCTGGTCCATCTTTGCCACCTCTCTCTCTCTCTCTCTCTCTCTCTCTCTATCTCTATCTCTATCTCTATCTCTATCTCTCTATCTTGGGAAGTGAAATGGTGCTTGCCTGTGTGACAGTGGATCTTTTTCCTGGTTGTTTGGATCATTCACTTTGTGACCTATTGACCATTCTACCTGGCAGTGCCATTTTAAGGAAAAATCATCCACTTCTGGGGCTGCACTGACAGATGGAAGGAAAACCACTAGTTCGTATGAATAGATTAGTGACTTAGGAAGAGTTTTTCAGAGAGTCCTGCAGCAGTGTATGAAACCATCTAAGAGGCAAAATTGTCTTTCTAAGTTGCTTTTGTTGAGTCTTTGACCTGACCATTCAGCCAGCTAACATATGACCTTGTATCCAGGGGTCAAATAACAGACCAGCAACTTCAACAGTGTGGCAGTAATAACCACGGCAGCCTTCCTGAGCACCTAACGCACACCAGGCCTGAGTTGCACTTGGCAGATCTTACCTCTTACAGGCCTTCTGACAACTCTGTGAGGCAGGCATATATAGAACCAGCTGTATAATTCTCAGGGCCCAGCGCAAAATGAAAATGTGGGGCCTCTTTTTCAAAAACTGTCAAGAATCTTAAGACACTGGTAGCAGAACGTTAAACCAAGCACTGGCCCTTCTAAGTGCTGGACTGTGCAATTACACAGGTTGTATGCCCAGGAAGCCAGCCCTGGGTATAAATATACCCATTTATAGCTGGAAAGAATGAGGCTTGAAAAGGTTGAGGACGTCCCCTAAGCCTCTGCACAGCAGAGCTGGATTCAGGTGTCCTGCTTTCTGAAAACAGAGAGAATCGTCTCCCTGCTGCCCTTCACCTGGTTCTGTGTACAGAAGCACTGTGATTGGAACTCCTTCAAGTAGTTTGAGAGGTGAAGGATGGTTAAAGAAGTTGTAGGCTCAGCAGTGTCTTCTCTGGGCAAGTGGAACTTTCATGATGGGAGGCCAACTGAGTGATAAGATGGCTCAGATTTCTCTCAGCTGAAGATGATAAATTGTTAGACCAAGTCGTGATCCCAGGCATCACTTATTTTTCTCATATGATAGCATATACTAGGTCAACTTTTTGCGTTTCAAGCAGAAACTTCAAATACTCCTCATTCTTATCACTGAAAGGAAGTGGACTCCCTAAGCAGTGACTCATGTAGGGTTTTTCATTTTAGCTGTTCTTCTTTTTCACTCATATTTATGTCTAGCAAAGGCCTTGCATTCCTATTTCTCAAAATCCACATTCTGTGGTTCCCTTTGCTGTCATTGGTGGTAACATTGTCTTTCTTGCCACTGCAGAGAGAAATTCTAGTTTCAGGATCCTTTTGTTATAATTCATTCAAAACCTGGTAATGCAAATTCAATGTTGTCATATATCCAGGGAAATAGTCAGTCAGTCATAGGAGAGTGTTGAAGGTTCCTGATTGATAGAGCCTCTGTGATACTCTGGACCTGAAATAAGAAGATTTCAGACTGAACACAAGATCTGTCCTCAGCCTTTCTGTCTTCTTCACCATAATAGGGACCTTGGTTAATTTTTTGAGAATTAACTAAAATACAATATTTGAAAATATTTTTCAAATTACAAAGCTATTGCAGGTAGCTTAGAGGTAAGATTAGTCCTTGAGTAAGTGAGTATGAGTTTTTCAAATGTATGAGTTCTCTTTTTTTTTCAGTTTTCTCTTGTTTTTGTTGTGTTTGTTTGTTTTATCACCAGTGACTCCCAAAAGCTAGTTAATGCACAACAGTTGCCTCCACAGCACAGCATTGGGGTGACCTGTGGACCTGGACTTTACTGTGCATTAGTATCCCCTGGGGACCTTTTAAAACACACCTATGCTTGGGCTGCCCCCCAGAGATTCATATTAAATTAGTCTGGAGATGGAGTCCAGGCACTGGTGTTCTTTAAAAGCTTTTGTGTGGTTCTTGTGTATAGCCAGGACAAGAAATACGAGGTTAAAACTGCCTAGGTACCATTCTAGCTGCTGCACACGTTAGGAGTTGCCTGTCCTCCCTACAACAAAATAGGACTAAATTATTCATATGCCTGCAAGTAAGGGTTTAATGGAATTATATGTGAGTAACAGAGGTATCCCCAGCTTGAGGGTACACATCTGCTTACAACCTGTCCTCCTGAGCGTGGGTACTCAGCCTCCTGCCTGGACATCTCCCATTGTGACCATAGGGGAAATCTTTGCAGGGCACAATCTGCTGACACAAATGGATCATATCACAAAATAAGAGCTCTTGAGTGTCCTCTCCAATCTGGGACTGCTAACTTCTTTTGTTTCCTGTGTTCTTCCTCCTCTTTTCAGACTTCCAAGGAAACAATTTTTGAGTAGATCCCTTCCTAGACAGAAGAGCCTCCAGACCATCTTTTTGAGATCTACTTCTTGGATTATCTTCTGGGTCCTGCATCCTTCCCTTTGGGTGTGGTGGGAGGGGACCTACTCTCAGTACCTTGGAGGCCCCCAGGGGAATCCCTAGAAGGACCCAATGCTAGAGCAAAACACCAAGTGTATAGATAGCAAGAACAAAACTCAGGTTTAATCTCAGGTAAGTCATCCTGCTATAGCAAAATACTTAACAGACTGCTAATAAGACACAAAAAATAGAGGCTCTTCCATCCTTTTCCAGACTCCTCTCCTCCCTTCCCACATATGTAATAGAATACAGCTCATCAGCTCATCTGATTCCTATGGAGTTGGTCTCCGACCTGGATCTGAAGTATGGTTTGTTGAACAGGAGGCACAAATATGACTTTTAGGTCATTTGAGCCAGAGACACTGAAGGGAACATTGACATTGTTCAAAAAACAAGCAAAGGAAGAAATCCTCACTGAAAGGTGAAAGAGTGGCTGTTGCTTTACTAATACACAGAACTGGAGCGTTTGTCCTGGGTTTTTGCTTTTACTAAACATCCTTGTGGTTTCTGGAAAGGCCAAAGGGTCTTCCCTTGTTCTTTGTGTATCTAATTATGCTTGAGGACTGAAAGACCAACGGAGTACAGCTGGCCTTTGGCTTAGAGGGAGACGGACTGTTCGTCAATCATATTTTTTCCTTTGGCACTACCGATGGTTTCTATCTTTCTTGGCGATTGTCTTACCTCTTTTTGTTGTTGTTGTTGTTACTGGTGGTGTTATGTGTTTGTTTGGTGATTTTGTGTTTGTTTGTTTGGTTTGGTTTTTGCTGTACTTGATGTAACATGCCAGAGCTTTTACCCTTCCAAGCCCATTCATATTTTCCCTGTGGGGCTTGACAAATGTCCTTGTCACCTCACCCTACACACATTTGTTAATATGGTTGACTTATGTAGACTTCCCTGTGGCAGCTCCTTCTGCTTTTTAAATCACCTTTCTAAAAAGTGACACATCCAGGTCAAATTCAAGACTTGGACCATTTCTGTCCCATGTCTATATGGTGAGACTGGGAGCTTTCCCCATCTTTGGTAATCACATTACATTTCAGCGAATGCCCTGGCCTTGGAGTCTAGAGAGTGCCAAAGGAGAAGTCTGTTATGTTTGGATGTCTACTCTCCCTTAATGCCGACTGGCCCACCGATGTCTAATACTCAACAACTCGTGTGATGAATGTAATGGCTTCTTGGCTTCCTGTTGACCTGACCACGTCCACAGAAGTATGCTTTGTCAGAGGTGGTGTTGAAGGGAACAAGGAGACAGATTGGCTTGGACAAGTGTGCTTCTGGGCCAAACTTTCTGGAATGCAGAGGCATAGAGCTTCCAATGGACCACCCTTTAATGTCCTCAAGCTGCTGCTGGAGAATCCCCAGTGGAAGCAATAACAATAACTGCCCTCACCTCCTACGAGATAGCAGCTTCTCTCATGTGTTGAATATTAACTATAGGCAAGGGATTATTCCAAGCAGTTAACATGCATTTCCTTAATTAATCCCCATAACAATTCTGTGAAGTAACTACCATTATTATTTCCATTTGACAAAAGAGGAACTGGAAGTGGAAGCTCCCAGCATTTTAGTACCTTGTCGAGTTCACCCACAGGAATGAGTGGGGGAGATGGAATTTAAACTCATGTCTCTCAGATTCCAGAGCATGGTCTCCTAACCATCGGTCATTTTTTCCCATGGTTAGAGCAGACTCTCTGCAGAGATTTTTTTTTTTTTTTTTTTTACATTCATGCTTGTTCTGCCTTAAGAGATAGTGAGAGAAAGTCAATTGAACATGGGGTCCAATGTATTAGGAGTTGGTTCTGATACAAGTAACAGGAAAATTCAAACGAACAGGGACTTAAAGAACATAGGTGTCTTTTTCTCTGAAAGTTCTCATTTGGGGTCCTTGTGTTAGTCATCACTGACCCAAGACCACAGCTGTTTTTGGTTTTTTTTTTCCCTACCTTCCTCCAAGTCAGCTTTTAAACTCAAGGTTACCACATGGTTCAATATAGGTGCTGAGCCCCAGCCATCACTTCAGCAATCCAGGTTTACAGAGGGAGGATCCAGGGAAGTCCAAAAGCTCAAGACTTGGGCCAAGTTTCAAATTTCCTTATTACAATTTATTTCAATAAATTTTTAACTGTGTTAAGCAGCCTCTCATGCACACTTCTGCTTACTCATTTGGCTTCACCTCACTGCAAAGGAACCTGGGAAATGTGCATATTGAAAATTTTGAGTTCTGCTTGCAAGAGAAGAGAATAGATATTGGAAAATTACTGAGCGTCTATACCACATCTAGCATGCCCCAGTTTGCTTCTAACCACACAAATCCTCTAAATATCGAACCTGGGTTCCTGTGATATCCACTTCAGAAATTCTCAAAACATAAGGCTGTGTTCACAACTCCTGTTCTCCCCCATACCTCACGTGCCCAATGCAGTCTGGAATACAAGTCATAGCCACCTTCTAACTCACCTGTCCATTTACCTGCCTGACATCAGACAATGACAGTAGGAGCACCCAATAACACCTGTTGGGTTTTACTGCTACTAACTGACAACAACAGCAACAGCACTCATAGTTACTGACATTGACCGAGCCTCAGTGGTGTGCCCCTCAGTGGTATGCTCACTGTGCTTAGTGCAGTGCGGCCATCCTTGTACTGCAGTTGTATTGAGGGTAGACATGGCTTCATGAACATAGCAGAGCGCACGGATGCTCCTTCAGAATCCAGGTTTCTCGCTTCAAATGGGTTTTGCATTAACTCATTCCCAAAGCAGAATTCAACTGTTTCCTTCTATTTCCTACTCAAACAAAGAGGTAAAAGAAATGCAATATTTTCTATGTGGAATTGTGATTCTATTTATCCCTGAAGTTTAAGAAGTAAAGCTAATTTTCACAGAAGGGGGCCAGGTAAATGGGCCAACAAGCTGGCAGGCAGCAAGGTGTACTCACTGGGCACCTGTGAATTAGATCCCTTGCCCCAGACTCAAAAAAGATATGGATAGGAGAGCAACACACCGCTCTTAGTGGTGGCGGGAACTGTTCTGACACTGGAAGGCTGTTGGTCTCTCCAGGGCCACGTCCTCTCTTCTTGGCTCTGGGGGACACACACTTGTTTATCACATGAATGCTGTTCTCCAGTATGGTGGGAAGCTCTGCTCATCCTTAGGTCTGCAGGTGGCACCTACCTGCTTGATGAGTCAAGGAAGTACCCTTTGGTATGTCTAGACTGGTGCTGAGCTCTGGGAGGATGTGTCTGGGTTTGTAAGTCCAGCTCCTCCTGCAAGGTACTTAACAGTCACGTAAGGAGGGAAGAAACAAACACACAATAAAATGCAAGAGGGGTACATCACATTCTAAAATCCATGACTGTCAACCCTGTTTGCCCATTAGAATTCCTTAGAAAGTTTAAAAGATAACGTGAACCAGGTTCGCAATGCAGACCAATGACATATTGGGAGGAGGAGGTGAGATGCCCAGGTAGCAGCATATGTAATTTTTTTTTTTTAAGTTTTCCAGGTGATCCTAAAGGCAGCCAAAGTTGAGCACCACTGTTTTAAATAAATGCCAATGTGGATGCTCACAAATGGCCTTAGGAATTGAGAGTAAGTTTACATCCCATTTTCCAGATTCTTCTGATGAGGCCTCATTCCTGTGAGCTCCTTAAGGAGCAGGACATCTCTTGGGCATCCATGTTTGGGAAACAGTTTAAATGTGTAGCTTTAGAGTATTGATAACTCAACCCTTCCACTTACTAGCATGGTAATAAAACCCATGACTTCATTTATCTGAGCCTTAGTTTCCTCTCCTATAAAATGTTGCCATTGGAGGTAATGCTATAATTGCTGGCAGAAAGTAATTAGTTATTCCTGTCCAGGTGTGGTGGCTCATGTCTGGAATCCCAGCACTTTGGGAGGCTGAGGTGGGAGGATTGCTTAAGCCCAGGAGTTAAAGACCAGTCTAGACAACATGATGAGCCCTCATCTCTACAAAAAGTAAAAAATAAAAAGTAATTAGCCAAGCATGGTGGTCCATGCATGTAGTCCCAGCTGCTCAGGAGGCTGAGGTGAGAAGATCACCTGAGCCCAGGAGGTTGAGGCAGCGGTAAGCCATGATTGTACCACTGCATTCCAGTCTGGGTGACAGAGTGAGACCTCAACTCAAAAAAAAAAAAAAAAGTTAATACAGAAAGTATTGATTATTTTGTTGTTGTTATTGCTCATATTACCTGGATGAGATGCTAATAGGATTAGTATCTACAACTTTCTTTCTATGTTATCAGCACCTGTCAATGAAAGGCATTTATTAGGTGTCCAAAGACCCTCTGCTTAATCTACCAAATAAGTAAGACCTTTTCACAGCTCCCCATTCAGCATTCTGCAGTGGACTCTGAGTGGTCCCAGTATTCTGTGTAATGGATTTCTGGATGGTGCAGCCACATGAAGCTTACTCTCTGCTAATGATGGTTGCTCATTTACTAAACCTGTTTTGGCAATTCCCAGTCGAAAGGCTCAAAGGTAGTAGCAGTGATGTCTATTCACTGTCTCTGCTGTGTTAGCTGTGCTGCGTTCATCTTAAAGAACAAGTCCCATCTCTGCCGTAAGTTGCTGTGGGAAGAGAGGGTGACTGATGCATGCAGGAAAGAAGGGAGAGCACATGTGACATTTTCTGTTAGCTCTCATATCCACAGTTGAGCTTGTTACTTTCCTGGCTTTCTGAGATGAATAAGGGCTTCCCCTGGCGACCCTATCTTTGTTAAGAATTTCCTGTGTTCTTGCTCCATGCCCTTTCATTTGCAAGTTGAAAACTGCCCCCTTTCCCCAGAAGACATTTTATAGCTTGACAAAGTACATATTTTTCACATGCTACCTTAGTGAGTCATTTTGCTTCTCAGACATTTAGATTCAGAATTGCTTAATTGTGTCCCATGATGGGTCTCTATGTCCAGTGCCTCCCTTGTCCTGCTTTTAGGGCTATATTTGCAAACATTAAGCTGCTTCAAGATTGCTTTTAGGCCAGTCCTTTAGCTGAAGTGAGCTAATCCAATGAGTCATTGTAGATAAATGGCCTAGCCTCGTAGCACATAGCAGATGTTTAATAAACGTTGGTTTCCATAGTTGCTAATCAGCCTAAATTAACTGGGCCTGTGCTTTTAAAATTCAAGATGCTAATTCTAAGAAAAAAAATATTTTTCTTGGTTGTGATGTTGGTCTACTTGGAAAATAACAACATGAACAAAACGACTTTAGAAGTATCCTTGTTGTCCAAGACTTTTCTCTGCAGGGGAGTATGGTTGCCCAGGATTTGTTTGCAGTGCTTTGAGCTTCTTCTTCAGAGACAATATCTGTCTTCTGTCAAAGTTTCAAAGAAATCTGTCTGAGGAACACAGCAATGCTAATGATAAGGTCTGGGGCTTCAGTCCTTGGTTGAAGTGGCTTGGTGGTGGTGTCATGGGGATTAAGGCATGTTATCTGACATAAGAATAAAGCCCTGCTGCTGAGTGCAGGAGCACACAGTGACTGTCTTGGGCTGGGCATGATTCTCAGGGCTTATTTTAGAGTCGAATGAAAGCAGGCAATTATCATGTTCTTCAACTATAATCAGCCAAACAGGATACAGGTAGCCATATAATTGAGTTATTTAAAACAGTAGCAAAATCACTTCAAAAAGGGTAATAATCTGGAAGTCTCCTTTTCTGCAATACCTAGTTAAAATTGTCCAAGTGTGGAGAAGACAGGGAAGGGTTGTTTTGTAACTTCCTCAATGGCAGTAGTATGAGGAAAGCCTCCTTTGGAAATGAAAGACAGGAGCCCTGGCCTGGGGGCTGCCCCAGAGCAATTTAGTTTGGCCTCAGCGTGTAAACTGGAGCCTTTGAAAATGATCCAAGGAGTATCCTGAGTTTTCTGCCATCTGTCTGTCAGGGTGGTTACCATGGCAAGGGTTGGTCACAAGCATAGTCAGCTGGTCCAGTCTGGCCTGGTGACTCCTTGACAGTCCTTTAGCTCAGGCTTAAAGTTGATTCTGTACACTGGTTATGAGACCTTATCTTGAGCAGTGTTTCTTGTGACATTCCAGTAAGATCCTGGGATGGGGCACAGGTCTGAATTCTAAGCATTTCCTAGAACCTTGCCAGAGCCTGTTTCTGGGCAGGTGTGTTCAGCCTGGCACTAGAATAACTCTGGCTCTGCCACCCATGAACTATGTGAACTTGGGCATGTTATTTAGGCTGGCAGAGACTGAGTTTGCCCCTCTGTGCAATGGAGATGATTATAATCTATCTTGTAGAGATGTGCTCAGAGGAGTGCCTGGCTTATGGTTGCTAAGTGGAGTTCGAGAGTCATCAGCTATTGTCGTCATGGTTCTCAGTTAAGAAACCCATGGACAGAAGTTCCCATATCATCTCTTGATAACTCTAGCACAGCTTCTGAGGGTGCTCCGTACTGTAGTAACAAGCATGGATTTTAGTCTACATTGCATTTCCCAATGTACTAAGAAAATCAAGAGACTTGTCCATCCTCTAGCTAGCTGGGTAAAACCTGGATGGATTCCCATTGCATTAAATATGACCCCGTTCATTAATAGTGGCAATGAAAAACATGCTAATAAATATAACAGCAGCCACAAGCCTGTTTTCTATTTAATGCAACCTCTGTGCCAGGTGCTATGCTAATTACAACACATAGGTAACCTCCTTTAATCCTATGACCTCCCCATAAGGTAGCCATTGTTCTCACCATTTCACAGATAAGAAACTTGAGGCATCAAGAGGATTAAGAAGATATTGTTATAGTGGACCGGTTAGGTTTTGAGCTCAGGTGTCACTGACTTCAAAGCTGCCACTTTAATTGTTATGTCACGATGCCAGCCCTTCAGCCTTTGGGAACAGTGCAGCTTTAAAAGCCCAAACTCTAACAAACAATGGAATCAGATCTTTTATTGTAAGGATCTTAACAAGGCTAGCAGGCTTCATAGCATATTTCAGTGTACTTCTATGCACCTGATTGTTTAAATCTCAGAACATCTCTGCAATCATTCTGTAAGTGAGAAGATGAAGCCTCAGAAGAGAACAAACACCTGCTCAAAGTCACACACTGAATATGTGGAAGAACCAACTTTTAGAACCAAGACCATTCTGCATTCATGTCTCTAAGACTCCAAGCACATGCATGTTCTTCTCAACACCACACAGCCTCTCACCCAGCTCGGGCACAGGTTTTAGCTGTAGAGAAAGAGTTGGGTAGTAGGAAAGGGACAAATCAATACTAATTCTTACCAAATCCTAGAAAGCCTTTGCAGTGTTACTTGTAGAAATTTCCTGGGTGAGGATGGAGATGATGGTGGTATGGTGGGCTAGTCAGGAACCAATTAGAGTTGTCCATTCTTTCAAGGTGAGCAGCTCTATGCAAACCTACCCTCAAAGTATGAGGAAGTGAAAAGGCTGGAGAAAGAGGTGAACATATCTAGTTTCTTAGAAAGAAACATTTAATAGGGACTTACAAACAGAAGCCATGTCTGTATCTTGGGCATAGTGAGACAGGATGGTGGATCCCTGCTCCGTTACCCCTAGATCCAATAAACCACAGGGAAGGGGTGACTCAGAAGGGTTGTATAGGACAAGTTATGTATGATAACACCAATGTTGTTTGACCTAGGGGCAGGATTTACCGTATGTACCTGCTGTTACACAAGGAACAGTAAATAAACAGGAAATCCTAGGACCTATTCAGAACTGGAGTTAGCCGGAAATAGACATGGTAGATTAGCATCCAAGATGGAGTTGCTTTAGCCACCACATCCACTATGGTCCTCAATCGATCCTATGATTTATCCCAGTGCCTGGGTTAGTGTTGGGGCCATGTCCATGGTGAACATTTCTGTGTGACATTTGCGCAGGGGCCTCCCAAGCCTAATGCTTGGCTAATGTATGGTCTTCATTTCTGTTTCTATAAACAAAACTTCTTGCTTGCATCTGCATGAGGAAAAATGCTAGAGAACAGTGAAGAAGAAATATTTTGATGAAGGCGGGGCCTTGGAGACTGGCTAGTGGTTGTGTGACTGCTGGAGATCCCTTGGGCTTTGCTGCCCAAGAAATGCTGTGTGCCACCAGTAAGGGGGTGGCTTACATCTTCCATTTGGTCAAATGGGGCCAGTGTTCTACTTGGTACCCACAGATTAACCCATTTGTCGGTCATGTCTCTCCAGGAGACCTCCACATCATGTTCTGCAGTAGACCCCTTTGTTCTCAGTTGTATCATCATCTGTTCAAGATTTGTGCAACCAGGCAATCATTCATGCATCTAACCTTTGAAAACCAAATGCCTTCTTTATGCTGGGTGCTGTACCAGGTGCAACACGTAGGTGTGGAACAGATCCAACACCAGTTCTGTTACATGGAGCTTTTATATCTAGTGTGCTTTCCAAGCACAGCAGTAGGTACACTCAACATTAAGCATGGACTATTCTAGAAAGGAATTCCTGTGGGGAGAATTCCATCCAGTCATTAAATACATGTATTAAAGTGTTTAAAATAGCATCTGGCAGCTGTTGTGTAACTCAGGCAGGACATTAAGTGTCTCTCCTCTGGGGTGCCAGGAATAGTGGGAGGGGATGCTGAAGGGCAGGGTAGGGGAGTGCGTGTCTGCTTTGGCTACAACTTCAGAGTATGGGATAAGGTGCTCATGCCATGTAAACACTGGAACCTGTGTGGGTTGAAGAGGAGAAGCTTGCTCCACCACCCCCTGAAGGTTTGCTGAAAATGAACTGACAAATGGCAGATTAATAGGAGAAAAAGGGCACAAAAAATTTGTTGTAATGTGCATGGCATGGCAATCACAAGAGAGTGATTACCCCACAACCCAACAGGGCACAGATGTTTCTATGCCAGTATTCAAAGAGGGGAGGAAGGATAGGGGAAATGTGATTGGAGGAATAGTAAATGATTTCTAGGGGGAAATGAACTTGCCTGATGCTCCAACAATGGTTAATAAATAATATCTATTGAAAATTGAATGGAGTGATTAGCTGACTGTGGTTTGGGATGAAGCTAGGCATTATATGTAATTTTTAGCCTCTTCCTCTGTGATATGAGTTTTAATTTTTTCTGGTGAATGAAATATCTGGGAAGGTCATTGTGTTCCTCTTTGGCAGAATTGGTTTTTAGGCAGGTAAGGGAACTTCAGAGAACAGCTTCATCCTGTGCTTTGGGAGACAGAATTGAGAGACTTCGGGGGTGAGGGAGATAGGGAGGAAGGTCAGAAAGACCTTGAGGCTGCTTCATGTCAAAATGCTGTATTTCAGGGTAATGTTTTCTGAGCCCCAGCACATGCAACCAAAAATTGCCAATCACAGTTACTTTGTTAAGTTATTGATGGGGAGTTAAAATACCTTGAACAATTATAAAGTACAACATTTTTGCAACTGTGTAAATACCACAATTGGGATGAGAGCTACACTGATAGCACCAATAGAGAAAAATGTCCACTTTTTATTTTGTAAACTACTATTTTCAAAATAAGAATACATTCACTATTATGATGGTGACAGTGGGGATGAGGATTACAATCCATGAGAACTGGTTTCCCACAAATTGTCACTGTTCAAGGCCTATCTTGGTCCAGACCTGCTTCCTATTGCTTGAAACACATAAAACATGCTGCCATTTCTTAACCCAAAGTAGCCCTTCCCAGCCCTCCTTGACTTTGGAGACATGGCCCAAGTAAATTCCATCTGGGGCCTAGCATCCAGTTCAGAGTAGCATATTATCCCCTTTGGAGGATCTTGTTCCATGCAAACCATCCTTGTTCAGACCAGCATGACTGTTTCATCAAGTTCGGTGGGTCCTGATCTCCCTCTACCCTTCCTAATACCTTCATTCCTTTTGGCCATCAAGATCTGAGTGGTTACATAACTGTGTTCCTTGTTTGTCATTCTCATCAGGCCTGTTTGGTGTTTGTCACTGTTGCATTTAATGACAGTGACGACTTACCTTGTGGTACACAGTATCTTTTGAGTCCTGTGTTTTCTTATGTAGTGAAGCTCTCTTCTATTTTTTCCTACAGAATTACCCTTTATGACTACCAAGCCATGTGTAGAGCCAACAAGGAAAGCAGCGATGGTGCCCATGGCCTCCTGGATGTAAGTACAGTGCTGTCACCTAGAAAACAGCTGTTCATTTCTGTCTTTCTCTCTGTGTGAGCCTATCTCCCTCTTTGGAGCAATCAAGTTTATCTTGTTTCAAAACCATGAACATTTTGACTTTGCTCATTAAAAAAAAAAAAAACACTTCTGTTCAAACCCAAATCCAGTGATTATATGAATGAAAAACATGTCTAAAGTCTTTGATGGATTAATGTAGCCACCCCTTTTGATGGATAGAAAAAGAGAGAAGTTTTGTCAGTTCTCTCATTTGTATATAAAAGAATTTGGTTTTGTTCAACAAAAATCTTTTGTAATAGAGCTCTGAGCCCATACACTAATTCCCATTTTGATCATAGATACTCCTCCCTAATCATGCCAATGTCGAGTTTCAGCATCGTTTTCCCTGGAGCTGCTTCCTTGGTGATGTCAGAGTTGAGGATCAATCAGTGCAGCTATTGTATCACTAGAAACTGGCTCTCAGACTGCCAGAAATTAACTGTTATAATTTACCCCCCCAGGTTAAAAATATAATTTACAATGTAAATTTGGGCAGGAATACCCCAAAACACAGGAAAAAAAACAAACAGACACAGTATACCTCCATATAGGCCAGCATATGTGTATAAATATAGCTCTTCCAATGTTATCATTTTGTAAGTACCAAAAATTAACCTAAAATTTGGTTGGAAACACAGCACTTAAAGCCATTTTGGTTGTAAAATATATACACTTTCTCATTTGCAGATGTCAGATCTTACAAGGGGATTATTTAAAAACCAAATATTTAACACGATTCTCCTACACTGAGGGAGAAAGATGATTCAGAGCTGGGAAATTTTTTGAGAGGCAGCTAAGAGTTGGACATTTTGAAAAAGCTTTTTAGTGAGACTCGCCGTGTCTTTCCAAACCTAACTTCCCAAACCTTAGCATGAATATTTCCAGACATAAAATGTTCCCAAGATATGTTTTCATCATTAGGCTTAAAAGCTCAATTCTTTTGAATGATAATGTGCATTTAATTTTTTTAAATCCCGTATTTACATAATCCCTTTGTTTATTCATATATTGAGCCAGTGTCTGGCAAGGAATGCTTGAGTGCCTTCCCTGGCCTCTGCGTGAGTGGTCCCTGTACCCAACCCCCAACCCCCAAAGCTTCCTTAATCCTTTTATTCATTCTCTCCTCCCTCTGACCCACACTACCCACCCCAGCAGGTACAAAAACACAGAATTGTCCCATGGTCTGACCACCCAGGTCTTTTTGAAAGAAAGATGATTATTTTTCAAGTCATAAAATGTTATGACAAAATCACAGGACTGCAAAGTTACATTTGGTTTAAGGAAATAGTTAAAAGTTCACATCCTTATCTGACCCTAATCCTGGGAGTCCTGAGCCCTCTGATTCAGGGAATGATGTCATAGCACTCAGTCAAATCAGAGCAAGAGATATATAAAGTCTGAAATCAGGGCTGGGGACAGGCTGGGAATAACCTCAGTATTTTTGTTGTTGTTTTTCTGTTCATTTACTTTCTGGCTCAAAATAGGAATGTTTTGAGAATGGTTAGGGGTATGTAAATTTGTACTTGTTTTGTTTAAAACTGGACAATCCCACCATTGCTTGTTCTAGTGAGTTCTTGTAATTAGAATGTTCAGAAAGTAGGAGAAGCCACGACTTCAGAAGCCAGGATTTGGCATGCACTTCAATTATCTGATATCTAAAGGTAACCACAAAAGGTTCTAAGATTCTTCTGAACCTGACATCTGGAGCCCCAAGTACAGGCTTTGCCAGTGTCATTGCCTGTCTCTCAATTCTGTCCACCACTCACATATCTGGCGTACCTAGCTACAAAGAATTAACTGAGGGGGAGACTTGGTATTTTCCAGAATTCAGGAAATTGAATTATCCACATAGGAAATATCACAGAGTAAACAATCCAACTGCTTTTTTTCATTAAAATATTCTGAAATAAAGATCAGGTTGTCAATACCTTCTTTTGTAGAGTGAGGGAATTTTCTGCAAGGATAAAATCACATGTTTATATGGTTATCATTTTTTCATGTCCACATATGTGAGAAAAGGAGGTTTAAATCCTACATAATTCATAAAATCAAGTGTATACAATTTTTACTTATGTCGATGAATGACATACAGTGATGGAGAACAGGGAATCACCTTTTCAAGAAGCAGCCCTGTGAATTACCATTTGAAATTAGTTATATGATTCCAACCCCCTCAGCATTAGATTGCAGAATATTAACCCCTAGAGGGTAAAGGTTTAAGCATCATTTGCTGAACTTCTTTTTTCCTCCCAGTGATAACCCTTGTATTAGATCACTTTATTTTACTTGTAAATCATATCACACTAGAGTGGAGTTCAAAGTTTTAAAATGTTAGTTTTGGGATACAATATCCAACCATTTTCTTCCTCTAGTTAGAATGTCACTGTTTTTTTAACATGATATTAATCTCTCTAGAAGAATAACATTGTCTTAATGTAAAGCTTTAAATTAAACTACAAATGTTGTGTGTGATACATTGTTTTTAATTAACTGACTTCTTCTCTTCAGCCTTATAATGCCTTCCTCTCTGCAGTAAAATGGATAATGACAGAACTTGTCTTGTAAGTCAATTTCTGCAATTTTGAAAAGTATCATTATTTTTCTTGGTGTATTATAAACTGAATTGGGAGCCTGAGCTTCATGTTTTCAATAACCATTAGATTCATATAATACTCTGAGATAACCTCATTGAACATCTCAAAATATTGAACACTGAGACCCCAAAATATATAATTTATTAGGTTATTCATGATCACTCCTTATGCCTTTATGTCATTGTTTAGCATAGTAGCAGCTTGCAATACACAAACCAAATTTATTTATTGTGGTCACTGTTAAATTTAATATGGATATCTGGCTGTTTTTAATGCAGCCTGGGTGGGCTGTGGTCAGAAGAACACACTGCCATGACTGTCCACTGTGCTACTTTGGATATCTTGCCCTGTGCAGGAGTGGGGGCTGGTGGGACTGTCAGCTTGGGTTAGGGGCTTTTTTCAGGTGTGATTTAATTGTTTATCTTGTCAAATTCTGGTCCTGTTTTGGAGGGTGTTGAATGCATGTGTGACTTAGGTAAGACTTGAAATGGCACAAAGATGAAAGGCTTGACTTCAGACCAGATATCGGGCACATTACAGAAACACTGTGTCACACAAAAGGGAAGAATTTCATGGACATGCATGTAAACCAGATTGTTTAAGTTGCAGCAAACTCTCTCAATCTTATTTCCCCCATTAAGTCTCCAGTTCTGTGGGTTTAAGGCAAATTTCTTGCCATTTGATAAATAGACATTTTTGTCTTCATTGCTTTAATGTAACCTACATTCATTTAACAAAGTTTCTAAGCTTGAATGGGAAGTAAGTTATCCATACACATAAGAGACAGAAGAAACATGTTAACAGATAATAGTAAGATTTTAAGAGAGAGAGAGCTACTAGGGATAGTAGCCACAAACCTAAAAAATGAAGACTGGATTTTGATCTCTCACCATCCATTTGAAGGATGATTTATATTATTTTTGCATTCTTTACAAGCAATTGAGAAATGTTGATTTTTTATGAAGCGTCATTGGGCATAATTTTATAAAGAGAAGTTTGTCCCATCTCCCCCTACACACACACACACACACACACAGACACACACACACACACACACACGGAAAGAGACAGAAAAAGACAGGCTTAAGCAAGTTTGAGTTGCAGTATAAATTTTGAAAGCATCCTTTGTTACTGCAGACTGTAGTCTAGGTAGAGAATATTCTGCTTGGATTTCTGAACCAAAGCAGGAAGCCCTTTAAAAATAATTGGCTATTTACTATGAAATCAAACTAGTGGTATTAGGAGCAAATAGCAAGTGAACAATGACTAGAAAATTATTTTGCCCTACACAGCAGTATATTTCTCTTCTAGTAGACTAGTAGTCTAGGGAAACCTGATTTCAGGGTTTGGTTAGCATTGGGGGATAAAATGGTCTTTCACGAGTAAGATAAAGCTCAGTGAAAATTCAGTGGTAACTCAACCAACTGTGTTGATATCTCCAAGTTGTGATGTTAGTCTTTCAAATGAGGTGAGTACTGCTGAATGACACAGAATGTCACTCAGGACATGGATGACCAAGTAACATTGGGCTTCTCCGCCATTTGTTTAGGTTTCTGGTGGAATTTAACCTCTGCAGTTGGTGGCACTCTGACATGACAGCTAAAGGTAAGCCACAGCTTGTTTCTATTTCTTGGCTCCAAGTTTCATACCCTAGGTTCACTGGCCACTTTTTTCTGGGATGTGCTGACTTGCATTCAGCTCCCCAGGATAAAGTGCTGATTTTTCAGCTGTCAGCAAAAGCCACCCTTTGTGCTAAGTGCCACACCATTCAGCCTGACAGAAAATTCTGTAGGCTCCATTCAGTCAATGTTGAATGTGCATTTTGACCCATGTCTTTAACTAAGACTTTGAGGTCTTCCATTGCACAGGTAAATTCTTCAGGAAACTCATGGGCAATGCTGACATCTAAGGGAGACAGACGTATCACTAGTGTCTCAGGCTGAATGAACAGATAACCATCCTGTTTTGTTTTTTTTTTTTACATCTACTTTTATAAAACATTCATCTGATGACACTAAACGCTTTTGATGATTTGAGCTGTAATTAGTAAAGACTCTTAGAAGCATGAGTGGTGGAGTTAGATTAGTGTGAGTTGGAGTCCTGGCTCAGAAAAAATAATAGGTATCTTTTAGGAAGTGTGTGTGTGTGTGTGTGTGTGTGTGTGTGTAAAATGATAAAACACATCATGTTATAGGCTGACCATGGTAACTGGAACATAATAACTCCTCAAAAATTTGTAGTTGTAATAACATTGATGATGACAATGTGACCATGGCAATGATGATGCTTGCCTACAAATCCAGCGGTCCTTAATGAATGTGATCTCCCAGCGACTGCCCCAGGCCTGCCCAGTCACTTCCTATTTCTCAGATACACTGTTCTTTCTTTTCTTTGTTCATTCATGTTCATTTTTTTTTCCTGAGATGCCAGAAACTAGCAGACTACTACCATTCTTGTTATTTTTAATGATCTTTTAAAAGGAAAGCTATTGGTAACGGAGTCGCATTTCCCCAGGTGCTGGGTATATTTTAATCTGGCATTCCCCAGTCTGTGAGGATTCCTTCAATTCCTCCAAGCAGAATTAGCAACATTTTCCTCTTGATCCTGCCCCAGTCAGCCCACACATTTTCCCAACTCTTCCCTGCCATGATTGTTTCAGTGTGTGTGCTTTATACTAAACCAGAATTTCTTGATAGTAGGCACTATGTCTTATCCATTGTTATATCTTGGCACTTGGTGCTTAGCACATAGTAGGTGCTTAATATTTGCTCAGTAGATGTTCCCACTGATCTTTCTTGTGCCAGGCATGACCATCATAATCACTATGGTCATAGCTTTGTAGCTTACGAGTAGGCCCATTTGGCCTGAATCCAAGAACTCTATAATTTCTGGTTAGAACATGAGATAGAGCTGCAGTCCTACCCATCCTGACACTGCACAGTGCGGCCTCTGGTTACAGTGAGCCTGATCTGCATGTGGCCAGGCTTGACTTTGCCCTGGGAAGCTGACAGCCCCGTGGAGCAGGACCCTGCACTCTGCTGTCTCTCTCACTCACTCACTCTCTCTCACTCTCTCACTATCACACACACACACACACACACACACACACACACTGTCCTGGTGATCCCCAGGGCTTGGACCCAATCCTTGCCCCTTCCTGCTGGGTTAGTACCAGTTTTGAATGACAGTGAGTGCCCAGAATCCCACTTGTAGAAATTTAGCCCAAAACATAAACTGAGATGGGAACAAAGGTTTCCATGATAGGGTGATCATCACTGATAAATTTATGATCACTAATACTGGTAACTCTTTAAACGTCTGACAATAAAAGCCATTTAAAAATAAATGACAACCCAATCCACAGAAAGGCATATTACTTTGTTTCTGAAAACTCTTCAATTAAACAAAAAAATTCTCATGAAATTAAGTAATATAACAAAACAAAATAAAACTCAAGATACAAAACCTTATATACACCCAAAACACATTAAATGGTGGGGAAAGGGCATACGGGGCTAAACAGGGTCAGCAGTCAGTGTGGGAAATTGGAATCCATAAACAGGGACTGAAACATGAGCAAAAGAAGACTGGCATGTCTCCTAAGAGCATTTTTCCTATGGTATAAGTTTCCTTTTGTTAAAAGTGCACATGATTTAAAAAGGCAAAATGAGAAGAAACCTACTAAAATGGGCACTTATCTTTTTCTACTTACTAATTTTATTTGACTTGCTTTTCCATGATTTTACTAACAGGGTGAAAGAAAGATAAATGAGATTAAAATAAAAGGAAGAAAGAAAATCAATGGAGGCCAAGAAAGTGGGTTGCAGTTGGTGAAATGGCTGCTCTCTCTGCGGCACCAATCACCTGGGGACATATCCCCTGTTCCTCTGAATTAGGCTGTGAACTCTCAGAGGTCAGAGTAGCTGTTTAGCCTGGTGATTGTGTGCCCTGGCTTTGAAATCAGGCAGCCTTCCTTGGCCTCTTGCTAACTATGAGGACCTGGGCAAGTCACTTGGTCTCTCTGGGCTTTGGCTTCCTTACTTGTCAACAGAGGCAACAATTGGCATAGCGTGGTTGCAAGCAATGAATTGAAGAGCGCATGCAGAGCCTATGTGCAGGTCCTCCACATGTGGTGGGTGCTCAGATTTGGGCGTGGTGTGTTTTAACTAAGAGGTCTAGCTGTTTCTCGGGAGCATGCACAGGTGTGAGGGCAGCCAGCTGGTCATCTTCAGTGGTTTACTCTTTGCACACAGTGCAGCCATGCCCTCTTCTTCATGTTAACCTTCACTCTCACTCCTCTCATTCTTACCTTGATTTCTTTCCCTGCCCCATGACCTGGAACCGCAGACACCAACCCACACTCTTGTTTTCCTCCTGCAGTTTTGACAGTTGTTGTAAGTTTCTGTTGAGTGCCAGGTGCGGTGATCTTTACCTAGTGGTTTTCAAATGGAGACAGTTTTGCCTCCCAGGAACCACTGCAATGTCTGGAGACATTTTTGGTTGTTACAGTTTAGGGGAGGGGTCATTATTGGAATCTGTTGGGTAGAGGTCAGGGATGCTGCTAAACATCCTACAACACACAGGACAGATAAAAAATTATCCCACTCAAAACGTCAATAGAGCTACGGTTGACAAACCCTGACCTGGACAGAGGGGTACAGAAGGGGACAGTAAATAAGGGAGGAGGGTATGGTCTTTGTGCTCATGAAGTTCCCATCCTGAAATTTCATCCTCTCCGCAACCTCGACAGCTGGACCAACAGAGGTCACACTTTTAGGTAAGAGGAGTAACGTGCTTTATTTAACTCTCTGTTTTCTTTTTTTGTTTTTGTTTGGTTGGTTTTTTTGTTTTTTTGTTTTTTTGAGTTGGGATCTCACTTTGTCACCCAGGCTGGAGTGCAGTGGTAAGATCATAGCTTACTGCAGCCTCGACTTCCTGGGCTCACATGATCCTTCAGCCTCGCCCTCCTTAGCAGCTGGGACTATGGGCGCCCAACACCACACCCAACTGATTTTTTTATTTTTCTAGAGACAAGGTCTTGCTATGTTGCCTAGGCTGGTCTCGAACTCATGGGCTCAAGCAGTCCTCCCACCTTGACCTCCCAAAGTGCTAGAATTACAGATGTGAGCCACCGTGCCAGGCCAGCTCTCTGTTTTCTGTCTTAGGGAGCTTTTAAAAAAGACCCTTAGTAGATCATTTCAACAAGTCCCCTCTCTTGACTGCCAGACTGTGAGACCACCTTCCCACTGATTATAGAAAGACTTTTGTCAAGTAATTGCATTGCCACATGGTGTGTGTATACACAGTGCTTGGCATTTCCAGAGATCTGGCACATAGACTATCTTCAAATCCCTTCAACAATTCTGAAAGGTGGGAACTGCTACAATTGGTCACCAACCCTCTCTGAAGCACATTAAGTCAGACAGCTAACAGACAGTGGACTCAGACCTAAGCCAAGACCTTCCCTTGCTGAATGTCGATGAGGGCCGTAACTGCCCTTCTTCGAACCCATGTGCTGAGCGGGTGCTATGTAGGAATTGTCTTACACCAGCCTGCAGTCCTCTGCTGGGCATCAATGTGACTTTTTCCATCTTATTGATGAAGAAACTAAAACCAGTGGAGGTGAATTAGCTCATTTACTGGGTCGCTATCATTTTATCTTATTAAATGTAAATGTAATCCCAGACCCAGTGTACGGAGGGGAAAGTTTCAGGCACCATACAATATTGACTTGCAAGGTTTCTTCATTCTAAATTTACCAGTCCCTTACTAGATAAAGACCCTGAGCTAAGACATACATCCTTGTTTTAGCTAAAAATGGAATCCATAATTATACTGTTTATCTGCTTCATTTCCTTAATGAAGGGGACTGTGGAAACCCATTTCTGCTTGATTATCACAAAGGTATCATTTTGGTAAGGTTGCACAAAGACGACGGAGCTTGCTGGCACCCGGTTGTGAGTGGGGGTGCATTCACAAAGACAAAAGGAGAGGAAGGCTTTTCAAAAGGGAAATCTATTCATTCCCAATTGTCTGCATATAATCACTGTGAACCCAAGTCAGTTATTCTCACCAGGGACATTTGTTACTTGGGGAAAATTAAAGAAATTCTATTGTGTTGATGCTCCATTGTGAGTGGATGCTTTATTGTGAGTGAGTAATGGGTCATGGTGACATCCGATGTAACTGGGGTAGGAGGCAGAGTGCTGTGGTGGCAGAGGGTGGCTCTGGAGTGTGAGTGTCCAGGCTCTCATCTGAGTCCACCACTCTCTGCAGTGTGACTTTGGGCAGGCGTCTTAATTCCTTTGAGGTTTTGTTTCTTCATCTGCACAACGGGACAGTAGCAGGACCTTGCTTACTGTGTGGTAATGAGGATTCTGTCCATGCAAAAGGGCTAGCAGTGTGCTGGGCATGTAGCAAGTGCTTCGTGAGTACTGGCTGTGAAGGTGGTGCTGGTTTGCTGTTTAAGTGAAGATGATCGTGAGGAGTCACTCTCTGTGGGACCCAAGGCAGGTTGTGTTTGCTATCTGAGCCTCAGTTTTCTCTTATGGAAAAAAAAGGAATCAGACAGGCTGAGCTCCATGATTCTTGTAAGATAGTAAGTTTCAAACACCCAAAAGTTAAAACAGTGCCTAGAGATTGCAGGCAGCCCTAGTTATTGGTTTAAAATTCTATAAATAGCCCATATGACTGTCACACACACACACACACACACACACACACACACACACAAGTATATGTGTATATATATGTGTATTCATATATATATATTTATATATATATATGAAGACAAAGAATGGTCTTCATATTAAGCCATGTTATGTAGATTAAATATGGCCATGGTTTTATGTGATAATTCATGTGTTTCCCAAAAGCACTCAAGCAACTTTTAGCCAGCCTATAGTCATGCTGCAAATAGACTCAATGGTTTATCACTGCATCAGTGTGGGGTGCCCTTCAATTGTCAAAGGAAAAAGAATTTCATCTCCAGAAAGAATCAGAGCCAAATGAATCTTGCCATTGAGAGTGTTGGACTCATTCCATTGTAACTCGGCCCAGACAATTAGAATTAGAGATGGTGCAATTATCAGGCTTATTTAAATCATGTGTGCTGCCTATCTCGGCCTGCCCTAAAGACCTTTCTTATTTTTTTCATTGGCCAAACTTCACAGAGCAGTTAAACATATACATGCTGGGGCCAAACGGCCCAAGGTCAGATTTTGGCTTGGCCACTTCCTCAGTGAATGAGTTTAGGCAATCTACCCCAGTCCTCTCTCCTCCATTCACCATCTGCAAAACAGAGATAACAGTTGTTCATACCTCATAGTTTCTTTTTTGATTTTGTCATGTTTCACTGTTAAATAATTTAGTACATACAGAACAGAGCAGCATCTGGCACACGGCAATTTCTTCATCCATTTAGCTGTTGCCATCATTAGGTTTTCACATTCCATTTGTATGCTCGTGCTGTGTCCACTTATCATCTGTGCTATTGTGTACTTAACCTTTGTTTCATTTTAACTGACTCACTTTTTGAAATTCAAATAATGTGAATATGAAAAGGAAGCTTCATACATGGAAAATCAGGATCCTTTGCCATACAGAGAAATAAGTTGCCAAAATCAGAACCCATTGTGAAAATAGTGTTACCAGATTGTAGCCAGATACTATGAGGTTTGTGGTTGGCCTCCCTAGGTTAAAAGAAGAGAGAAGAGCAAATGAAAGTAATAAATGAAAATGACCAGGCACAGTGGCTCACCCCTGTAATCCCAGTACTTTGGGAAGCCGAGGTGGGAGGATTGCTTGAACCCAGGAGTTCAAGATCAGCCTGGGCAACATAGCAAGACCTCCTCTCTATAAAAAAAAAATATTTTTAATTTGCCAGGTATTGTGGTGGGTACCTGTAGTCCCAGGTACGCCCGGTGGCTGCGGCAGAAGGATCACCTGAGCCCAGGAGGTCGAGGTTGTGGTGCACTGTGATTGTGTCACTAAACTCCAGTCTGGGTGACAGAGCGAGACTCCCAACTCAAAAAAATAAATTTTTTTTTTAATGAAAGAAAGGTGAAAATTGATAAATACTTCCTAGTACCAAATAAATATGTCCTCCTTACAAAACAGAGGCATGAGAAAGATTTGGGAGGTGAATGATGTTCCCGCCAAGTACCCCTGTGTTGCTACTGTTGGGCCTGCAACATCTAAAATTGTCAGACTTTCCAACTGAAAGGCAAGCAATTTGTCATAAGGGACTGACATTCTCACATTTTCTTTGTCTGTTTTCTTGCTTTTATTTGCTTGAAGAACACCACTCAGGAGAATACTTTATGAATTCAGCGATTCAGTGCCCCTCTGATGAGCTAGCATTGCTGGGCGCAAGGGGACAGTGCCCAGGACCAAGCCCTTCAGGAGAATAACAACTACAGCACTGTGCAGTCAGCTGAGGCAGGAGCCAGGGAGGCAGCTGTCTGCTTGCCTTTGCGACTACAAAGTGGTGGCTCAGAAAAACTGACTGTCTGAGGACTCAGTGAAATAATGCATGTGCCCAAGTCATGGTGACAGTAAGAACACTCACTTAAGTAGCACTCACAACGTGTCAGCTACTTTTTATGTAATTCATCTGATTCTCAAACAACCACATGAGCTTAGTACAATTATTTCCATTTCACAGATGAGGACATTAGGGTGTAGAAAGGTTAGAAACTTACCTGCTGTCTCAAAGCAGTAGCAGAATCCACCCCCTAGAATTGTGCTACTGCACAATAGCCAGCTTCTGGCAAGAAGATGGGAACACTCACTAATGACTGGCATTTCAGGAAGGCTGTGTGTGTGTGTGTGTGTGTGTGTGTGTGTGTGTGTGTGTGTGCATGCGTGTGCGTGCACATACCCATGCACATATAGGTGAATGTGTGTGTGCTTCCCTCTGCTAAGAGCTGTGCATACTTTATTTATTCCTCAGGACAATCCTGTGGGGTTACTACAGGTATCTCCCCTTAGTCGGTGGCCAGTTTCTAAAAATCATATGTTCTGACTTAAAAAGCTGATGCAGAGTCTACTTCCTTTTGTTTTAAGTAGAAAAATGACCCCCAACCAATTTTCTCAAAATATACTAAAGCTCAGTGAAAATCCTATATAAGAATCATGTTAGGGTATAAATGCTTAAAATGGTTTCCTGATTCCCCTACAATTGTTTGGTTGTGACTAAACGGTTGTTTGGCATGCATTTACGCTGCGGCCTTACTCAGTGCCAGCAGCATCCCAAATGGACAGTCTACAAGACAGACGACTACCCAGGGTCTGGCATCCAATCAGTTGTATTTGGAATGTGACATGAGAGTTTGTCCACACATCATCTTGTTAAAACCCTACAGGGTTTTGGAATTGTAAATGTAAAGAATGTATATTGTTCGATATAAACAACAGCCACAAACTTGGTACAAAGTTTGGGTGTTGGAAACCTGTGAGCATAAAGCATTCTGTTTAGGGAAATGTTAATGAATAGACTTCCTGTGCAGAGAACCTGTACCTAGCATCCCCATTTTCCAGATGAGAATACTGAGGATTAACTAGAAGCAATAGAGCAGGGATTCATACTTCAAACTTCTCTTACTTATGAGCCATTGCCCTTAACCACTACGCTGTAGTATCCAAACATTGTCATCATTTTACTGTCATAATGGTTTCATTAGAATGCTTTTGTTGTGGTTACTGTTACTATTAGTATTATTACTATTATTATCCGACATTTACTTAGCACTCATTATGTTGCAAGTACTGTACTAAATACTCAACATGTGTTTACTTCTCACATCAACCTCTGGTATAACTTTTTATCCTCACTTTACAGATAAGGAAATTGAGACTTAGAGAGGTATTGGATCTTGCCCACTGGACGTAACTTGTTTAAATAACTTAATCAGCCACCGAGCCTTTTCCGAGAGCCCACTACATGCTCATTCACATACCGGGGTTATTTGGTGCTTTAAAACTGACATAGTATATTATTGGACAAAGAACTTCATAATAGTAGGATTTGGTTCATGGCTGTGCTTCAAAGACATGACGTATTTTACTATTTCATATTTCAATTTTCTTTCTATAATAAAACCATGCAATTGCATCATGACCTTTGTCTCAACCTAAATAATATGGTATAACTTATATTTTATACATTTATTCAGATACACATATGCGTTGTTGCTAAGTTTAAGTCTGAGGTCAGAGACCCGGTGACTGATGTAGTCCCAGAAAGTAGAATTCTTGTGATATATAAATGATAGCTGATCAAGCCAACATGACTGCTTGAGGAATTATAGCTTATAAGGTTGCTTGGCAGATGAAATCACTTGACTAATTAGAAAATAATGCATTATGCTGTGCCTAGAAAAATCACAGAGCAGCAGAAGCGGAACTGCGTACTGAATTGCTGTGGGCTGCCAGTCACAATACTGAGCCTGTGCCTTGCATTCTTTATCTTTTTTTTTTTTTTTTTCTTTTCTATCCCTACAGCCCAGAAATTGAAACAGACCCTGGAGCCTTGTGATACTGAATATCCAGCATTTGTCTCTGAGCGCACCATCAAGGAGACCACAGGGAACATTGCTTGTGAAGACTGCTCCAAGTAAGCCACCCTTCCCCAACCCCCACACCTTTCTGCTCAGTATAGCACTTTCCCAGAGGGGTCAGTGCCACTGGTGTGCACACAATGATGCGGAAAGATAGAAAACATGGCTGCCCTCTGGTGTAAGGAAGTATTGCTATCAGCTTGAAAGAAACATCACTTGGTTTTATGAGATCTTTGGGAAGTTGAGATGCATTCAGAGTGCGTGAAAATGCATCCTGGAATATAGGAGATTTTTAGTCCAGTTTGTTGATGTTTGGAGAAACTCCTAATTGGTGTTTTCCTGACTGACAGTTGGCAATTAGAGTTCTCTGTTCAAGGAATGTCCTTAGGTGTCTTTAGTTAAAGCACAGGCCTTCAGGATTCACTCAAATCTGTTGTACTGGAAATAGTTTCTGGTGGTTTATATGCATTTCCCAGATTACTAATGAGGTTGAGCCTCTTTTAATGGTATTATTGGTCATTTAGGGTTTCTGACTTCTTTATTCCAATTGGGTAGTTCTTGATTGTATGGTTGTCTCTGTTCTTATTGATTTGGGTGATCTTTCTGTTTTGGATATTATTTCTTTACAATCACATGCGTTGTATATGTCTTCCTATTCCATAGTCTGCCTCTTTATAGAGGTCTTTTTTATTTTGTTTTCAGGGACAGGTTCTTGTTGTGTTGCCTAGGCTGGTCTAACACCTGGACTCAAGGGATCCTCCCACCTCAGCCTCCCGAGTAGCTAAGATTACAGGCACACAATGCATAGAAGTTTTTTGTTTTTATTTTTAAACAGTCTACTTTATTATTCTTTTCTTTTATGATGTGTGCATTTTGTGTCTTGTTTAAGAAATTCTTCTCTGCCCTAAAAATTATGATAATATTCTCTTTTTTTTTTTTCTGAATACTTCAATGTGTTATCATTACATTTAGAACTTTAACCTCTCTGGAATTTTTTGTGTGTGGCATGAGGTGGGGTTCTAATTTTATCCTCTTCCATGTAATTGGCCTGCTAGCTCACACTTTTTATTGAATAGTCTTTTATTTTCCCAACAGTTCATTATGACACCTGTCTAATGGGCTGAGTTCTCTTTTACATGCAGATCTCTTTCCAATTTTATGGTTTGTTACTACCTATGTTAATGCCATATCTCTTTAATTATTATAGTTTTAAAATATGACTTGATATTTAGAAGAACAAGCACACTTATCCTTATTCATATCCTATGTTGTCATGTTATTCTTGGTTCTTTACTCTTTCACATTAGTCTTGGAATCAGATTGTTAATTTTCATGAATTCTGATATGGCTTTGATTAAAATTGTTGTAAGTTACAGATTAATTTGAAGATAATTGCTATCTTTTATAATATACATTACCCTTCATAAACCAAGTGTATCTCTTTATTTACATGTCTTTTTCTATGCCTTTAACATAGTTTTATTACTTTATATTATATTTATATCTAGAAGCCTATAGTTTTTCTTCTATCATAAACAGTATATATTTAAAACTACTTTTATAAGTTGTAATTACTCATATCTAAGAATATCACTGATATCTGTATATTGAATATTATATAAAACACATTGCTGAATGTTCTTTGAGATTTAATTGTGTGAGTATGGATGCTCTTGGACTTTTTGCATAGACAGTAATATCATTTGTGAAAAGTTTCCTTTCTAATCTCTATGGTTAATTATTGTTTTGTGTTTTATTGCTCTAGACTTCTGATACATTGTTAAACAGAAGCAATAAGATTAGTCAACTATGTCTAATTCCTGATTTAAAGGAAGTGCTTTTAATAATTACATGTTAAGTATGATGTTTGCTAAAGGGTTGTAATTTTTGTAATAAAATATAAAGAATATAAAATTCACCATTTAAAAATGTATAGTTCAGGAGCATTACGTACATTTACAATGTTGTACAACCATCATTATTATTCATTTCTAAATAACTATAGGTTTTTGGTAGTTAACCATTTATTAGGTTAAAGAAAACGTATACAAGAGTTTTATTGCTGTTGTTATTTTTTGAAACCTGACTGGATGTTGAATTTCACTAAAAAAATATTCTAGTCTAGATGCAGTGGCTCACACCTATAATCCCAGCACTTTGGGATGCTGAGGCAGGATGATCTCTTGAGACCAGGTGTTTGAGACTAGCCTGGGCAACAGAGCAAGACCTCATCTCTACAAAAAAAGTTAAAAAAAAAAAATCCTGATGTGTTGGTATATGCCTGTAGTCCCAGTTACTTAGGAGACTGAGGTGGAAGGATCACCAGAGCCCAGGAGGTCAAGGATGTGGTAAGCTATGATTGTACCTCTGCACTCCAGCCTGGACGACAAAATGAAACCCTGACTCAAAATAAAAAACTTTACTCATTACAAAAGCAATGTCCTTTAATTTGTCAATATGTTGAATTACATTGATATCATTAAAAAAATTTTAAGCTGAGCTCGTTTGCTCAGTCTGTAATCCTGCGCTTTGGGAGACTGAGGTGAGTGGATTGCTTGAGCCTGCGGGTTCAAGACCTGCCTGGGCAACTTGGCAAGACCTCATCTCTATAATAAATCAAAAAATTAGCCGGGCGTGGTAGCGCACACCTGTAGTTCCAGCTACTTGGAAGGCTGAGGTGGAAGGATTGCCGGAGCACAGCAGGTCGAGGCTGTGGTGGCCAGGAGTGGCCACTGTGCTCCAGTCTTGGCAACAGAGTGAGACTCCAACTCAAAAAAAAAAAAAAAAAAAATTTAAATCATGAAACATATATGCAATAGGTATCTACTATCTTTAATAATAGACACAGTGTCTAATGTGAAAACATACTTGCTTTTCCACAGTGGATCTTCATTATCATGATTACAAAAAATGAAAACATATTAAACCTATTGCAAAATTCAATTTGCTCTTAGGGCACTGTGAACTTTTGTATCTGTGCTCAAAGAGGAGAGTGACTACTTTTCCTTTCTTGTTCTGTCACTTGGTTTTGCTATTAAGGTCATTTTACTGTCACCAAATTACCTGAAGAGTTTCCTGCTTTCTCTAATGTCTGTAACATTTCATGTACGATGGAATGCAGTGTCTCTTTCCGGTAGATTGGTAAATCCCATAAAACTATCAGTGACAGAAGGGATTTGGTGTGTGTGTCTGTGTGTGTATAAATTGAAAACTACTTAATTAGTCTATTTCAAGGTTAGATAGCTCTGGATTTTCTATTTCTTTTAAAAATAATTTTGGTGATTATATATATTTTTAATTACCCAATTAATCTTACTTTTCAAGTTTATTGCATGCATTTGTTAATAGTGTTTCCTTTTGATTAAAAATGCTGCCATATTTATGATTTTGGCCCTTTTAGAATTTTGTATTGATTCTTTCCCTCTGTCTTCCTGCTTCCCTCCCTTTCTTCCTCTCCATACTGCCAGAGATATGTTTGTTTTGTCTTTCTTCTGTTTGGGGGGTTTACTTTGTTTTTCCTCTTCTAACATTTTATGTTTGAAGGTTAGCTTTTTAGCTTCCTTTCATATCTACATCTAGATATAAATATATGTATATGTATAAATTTCTCTCTGTATTCCTGTGTCTATCAATTTAATACATAGGGCTTTTATTGTCATTCATCTCTAGCAATTTTCTAATTTTTGCTATTTTTTAATCTGTAAATACTTAAAAATATATTTTAAAACATCTTAATATATGGGTTTTGAGGCTATCTTTTTTGTTATTGATGTCTAATTAAATGGCCTTCTGGTTCATATAACATATTTTTCTTACTATATGTAGGAACTTGCTTTACATTCTGGTACTTGTCTATGTGCTTTTGAAAGCAAGTTGCATTCTCTAATAACTGGGTACAGAGATCAATATGTATCCATTGGATCAAGTTTGTTAATTGTGTTTTAAACCATGCTTTTCTGACCTATTTCAGATGTCAATCACTCATTGGGCTTATGGATTTTTCAACTTTTTAATTCACTTTGCTTTCTATAATTTGAAGTTATATTACCATGGGCATTCCTATTCTGGACTCGTATGGCTGCCTAATAAATGATTCCTTTTATCGTCATGTAGTAGTGCTCTTTATACATGAAAGTGCTTTATGCCCTAGTGTCTATTTGGTTTGCTAAAAACATTGGTACATGAGCTTTATTTCATATTATTTCCAGCCATATTTTCCCCCTTCTTTCTATTTCCAACCCCCTTTTTTTGTCATTTTGCACTTGGATTTCATTTATAAATACAATATAGCTAGATTTGAAATTTTTTTTATGTCTATTATCTTCTAGATTTAATCTTTTAAAATCTGTTGTTCTAACCCATACATTTGGATTATTTCTACCATCATTTTATGTGCTTTCTATTCCACAGGGTTTTTTCTTTGCCCCTTCCTTCCTTCCTTTCCCTCTCTTTCTCTCTGTCCCTCCTTCCTTCGCTCTCTCTCCCCTTCCCTCCCCCCTCCTTCTCCTTTTCTTCTTCTTCTCCTTCTTCTGCTGCTTTTTCTTCTTCTCTCTCTCCCCACCTTCTTCCTCCTCTCCCTCCCTTCCTCACTTTCTCTTTCTCTCTCTTTTCTGTCTGTTGAAGTGACTGGGTTTTCTCTGTTCCTTTTTTCCTTACTAGTATGTATAGCAGACACTCTCTTCTTTTAGTAGTTATCCTTAGCTTATTCAGCATGTTTTAATTGATGAGGAACCTTTATCTCTGACAGAACAAAAAAAACATAGAACCCTGTCGCTTGGATCACCTCCCGTCTCTTTTGTGTAATATTTTCCAACAATTTAATTATACTGCTTTTAACCTACTAAGTAATTTATTACTGTTGTTAGTGCTCATAGTAAATTGCATGTTTAGCTACATTTTTACCAGTTTATATAATCACTATTGCTTAAAAAAATATTGCTATTAGTTTTACAGTACTTTTGATTTTTTTCAAGAATGATCTAAATGATAAATTCACTCATTCTTTGTCTAAAATACTTTATTTCATTTAATATGCATGCTCTGCAGTGATGATTTATCTCCATAGCATCAAAACTGAAATACTTTGAAGATACTCCATTGCCTTCTCACTTTTAGCTTTGCACCTTTGTAATTAGTCTGGCTTTTCCCCTTCTCTGATGGCTTTTACAGTGTTACGTCTCTCTTGAGTGTTCTGGAGTTTCACTGAAGTGATTCCAGATATAAGTTTATACTATTTGTTTATGTGCTTTTATTCTGGATAATTAATCTCATATTATAGTTCACTAATATCCTTTTTCTTGTTTCTGGTCTGTTGCTTAAGGAATCCATTCTAATAAGAATGAATTTATTGGCTGGGCTCAGTGGCTCAGCCTGTAATCCCAGTGCTTTGGGAGGCCGAGGTGAGTGGATTGCCTGGGCCCGCGGGTTTGAGACCCACTTGGCAACTTGGCAAGACCTCATCTCTACAATAAATCAAAAATTAGTCGAGTGGGGTAGCGTATGCCTGTAGTTCCAGCTACTTGGAAGGCTGAGGTGGAAGGATGACCAGAGCCCAGCAGGTCGAGGCTGCAGTGGCTGGGAGTGGCCACTGCACTCCAGTCTGGTTGACAGAGTGAGACTCCAACTCAAAAAAAAAAAAAAAAGAATTTATTTTTATTTCTAGAAGTTTTATTTGCTACTTTTAAAATTATGTGGTTTTTGTTATACAGAGTCTTATTCACAGGTACTCTGTACCAAATTTTGAAAACCATTAAAATTTTTAGGAGTATCAATCCTCTTTTTTCTTCTGTCTGCTTTCTTTCATGGCAGATCATTTTCTCATCTATTTTGCCATTTTAAAGTGTGAACTGATTCATACTATTAAATATTATTTCTCTGGGAACAGAATAGAATTTGAGTTTCTCTTCACAATATATTTGTATCTGGGATCCTATCATGTATCTTATTAGTATTGACTGCCTGAGAATAATTATTATGTAAGTTTTTTGTATTTAGGGATTTCTGTACCATATAATTACAGTAAATATTTTTCCTAAAAAGCATGTAGTTTAGGCTTGAAGTTTGAGTTCTCGTGGGCAATATTGTTTTTCCTATTCAGAGCCTCAGAGAGTACCAGATTATCAGTTTTTTACACTTAGCAGTAAATGTACAAGTTGGTTTTTAGTGTCTTTTCTTGTAAGATCTTTTGTATTTAAACATGTTTGTTTTGTTTTGCTGTTTCATCTGGTATGTTTGAATGTTTGGAGTGGGATGACTTCCACACTTGCCCAATACCATGTTATAGTTTACCCTTCTGACTAGGGGCAAGTTCTAGAGCCACCACAGGGAACAACTGCAGGATACTGGCTTAATCAGGAGGCTTGGAAGCACAGTTCAGATTGTGAGCTCTAACTCCATTGATTATTAACTCTGTGACCTTGAGTAAAAACCTTAGCTCTCAGAAGCTCTTCCTGGGTAATTTGGAGGATCATAATAGTAAGCATTTCATAGCTGGTTATAAGAATTAAATGAGAAAATTTGTGTTGTAAGTTTAGTACAATGCCTGGAACAGAGTAAATACTTAGTAAATGGCCACATTTAACACACGCACAATACTATGATCTGAATGTTAGTGTCCCCCCAAAATTCGTATACTGAAACCTAATTCCCAATATGGTAGTATTAAGAGGTGGAGACTTCAGGAGGTGATTAGATAATGAAGAATCTGCCCTTATGAATGGAATTATTGGCCTTATAAATAGGCCTGAGGAGCTTGTTTGCTCTTTCTGCCACAGTGAAAAAGTGCCATCTTTGAGGCAGAAAATGAGCCTTCAGTAGACACTGAATCTGCTGGTGCCATGATCTTAAGAGTCCCAGCCTCCCAATTATTACTGTGAGTAGTAAGTGTCCGTTGTTTATAAATTACCCAGTCAAAAGAATTTTGTTATAGCAGCTTGAATAGACTGAAACACATATCACCATATATAAAAAAATTTTGACCCCCATAAACCATTCTGTTGAAATATGAGCATTTCTTTTCATAGTCTAATATAACTACTGTAGAATTCCCTGTATAAAAGGTATAGCATATATGTGTCTCAAATGATCATAGGTCATGTATGATTTAAAAGTTGTTGACAATCTGTGGCTCTGTGGTTTTGAGAAGTAGATGCCACTGATTTTGATGATTGAAAACCCTTTTTTGACCAAATGGATACTATACTCCAATCATCATAACAGCAAACTCCATGATGTGGCCAATATCTCTTAGCAAATGATAGGCGATCATATTTAGTAGAGTAAGTTAGGGTTCTTATTTCTATTCTAAGTGAGAAAATAAATAGAACCAAGATAGGCAATTGCTAGGGCAAGCAATACTTTTGCTTACTAGAAACCAAAGGTATGAATGTATCTTGATTAAGGAAAGTGACATAAAGAAATGACTACCTTTCATTCAATAGGAATAGGAGATCATTGCATTCCTGCTATGGTCTAGAAGCTGTGCTGGTGCTTTGAGGGCTGCAAAGGTGGATAAGATACAATGTAGAAGCTGAAGGGATTAACACCAATCATGACGAGTCTGTTTAGATCTTGAATCCTATGCTGTGTTGTAGGTTTGAGGGAGATGGGAAAGTGGAGTAAGGCCTTGCACAGTTTCCTAGAACCAGTGAAAAAACATTGCAGGCCTTAGAACATTTTCCTTTCAAAGCTTTATTTCAAGACCACCATCTAGCAGCCAGTCACACACTACAGAGGCAAAACTGTAAAGTCTCTGGGATCTGGGTGGGGAGTAAAACGGGGACTTATGCTTTTCTTTCCTTTTTAAAATTTTATTTATTTTTATTTTTGCTTTTTAAAAATACACCTTTTTTCGAGTTGAAGTTCTCACTCTGTCACTCAGGCTGGAGTGCAGTGGCATGGTCACAATGATCATGGTTCACTGCAGCCTCAACCTTCTGGACTTAGGCAGTCCTTCTACCTCTGCATTCCAAGTAGCTGAGACTACAGGTACATGTCCCCATACTGGACTAATTTTTTTTTCTTTCTTTTTTTTTTTTTTTTTTTTTGTAGAGAAGCAGTTTTGCTATGTTTCCCAGGCTATTCTTGAACTCCTGAGCTCAAGCAATCCTCCTACCTAGGCATCCCAAAGTGCTGAGATTACAAGCATGAGCCATCACATCTGGCTAAAATAAACTTTTGATTGAAGTATAACACATACAGAAAAATATCCAAACTGTAAGTTTCTAGCTTGTTTAATTTTCGCAAAGTAAGGATTCCTATTTAACCAACACTCCAGTTAAGAAATGAAATAACCTGGCAAGCTCCTCAGAGGGCCTCTCCCCTCACCTGCTTCCTTCTAAGTGCAACCCTGCTTTCCATAACTTAACCACTGTATTGATTTCTGACATCATAGATTGGTTTTGCCTGTTTCTAATCGTTAACTTGAGATGGCTATTTAGTTGATAAGATATGAGGACTGATATATTAATGACTTCAAAGGCAGTCTCTAATAAATTGACTATTGACTCAGAAAACAAAATAGGGCCTTGGGAAAACCTTAAAAGACAGCTAAGTACTTCAGTACACATTTCTTGATCATCCGGTTGTATCCCAGACACTGGAGACGGCGATGAATGAGTGAGACCCATATAATTCTTGCCCTTATGGAATTTGCAGACGAGTGACCAGGCCATGTCATGGTTAGAGAGGAAGTGAGACACAGGAGCACAGAAGGGAGACCTGGATGGTCAAGAAAGTCTTCCTGGAAGAAATGGCATCTAATGCAAGACCTCCAGGATAAGGAGGAGTTAGGAAACTGTATCTAGGCAGATGAAAGAGCTGAGAGAAATTGTGGTCTGTTCAACACGTTGTTAGAAGAAGTTCCGGGAAGCTGAACATAGAATTGCGAGTGAGGAAAGATGAAGTGGAGACAAGGAATGGGCAAAGGCCACAGCGCATTGCTCCTTTGATCCTGGCAAAGAGAACTAGTCCTTTGAAGGACTTCAAATGCTACCCTAACACCAGTATGGAAAACAGAAAGGTTTGAAGGAAGGGAGAAATGTGATCAGATTTCAGAAAATGGGAGAAATGACAGCAATAACAATGACAGTGGTGGTCTCTTGAAACAGGAACTCCTGATTTGAATCGACCACTTTCCTGCCCCTGAGCCCCATCCCTTTCTTCTCCCTTACCTCTACACACACACACTCTGGTCCTAAGAGGGCAAAAATTCATTTCCTCCTCTTCCTTCTCCTCCTTGTGTTTTTAGGGATTAGAAATTGACAGGTCCCTGGGGTAATTAGTTGGATGAGAAATCAATTTAAAACCATTTTTATTTGCAAAACTTTGATATAAAGTTATGTTATAATGCTCATATGACATTAAAAAGGGACTCATAAACACAGTTTCTTTGGGTGCTTTTGAATTGAGCCCTCTTATTTTTGTCCTTTGCACAACTCTCTCTGTCCTTTCCTGCTTCATTTAATGAAATGGAATTTATTGGAAGATATATCTGAGTATTTATTAAAGTATTTGTGAAGATATCATTTTGCATTTTGTGCTAGCTTAGCATTCTTGGAATTCAGTATGTTAAGGAAGGAGACAATGTTATTTGATTTTATCGTTTTTTTCCCTCCTTGATGGCCCATAGATGTTTCAGGACAATGGCCAACATGATTGGTGGCAACCAGAAAGCTGAATTTGCACATCTGCTTTATATGTAACTCACATAGAAATTTGTCAACCTTTGCCTGGAAAGAATGAGATTTTTCAGGCCTAGTTCTCTAAGACAATTACTAATATTTAGCCGACTTTGTAGGTAACTTCGGGTCAGGGGCAATAACATTCAAAAATAACACAATTCTACAGCGTTTGGCCAGGAGTGTGCTGAAAACAGAGTTTAGTGAAAATTATAGTATTTCAGAAATTACGCACTAAGATCTTTTTCATAGAAAAACATCTCGCCTTCCGCAGTGGAACATACAGAACTGTGTCCGTTGCAAACCAGTCTCAAGGCAGCGATTACTTTCGTCCACAAGCAATGGCAAACCATAGAGCAACAATCCCAAAGAACTGTGTGCTTCCCATGGGAACATGCTTCAGCTGCAGTTTGCTCTTGGGCTGTCATTAACAATCTGCCCATCTCTTGGAGGAGATCAGATGACCCTGATGTCTAAACATTTTGCTAGAACTCGGGAAACCATGTCAGGTGGTTCTAGCCATATAGTAGAAGTCTTTTTGGTCTTCAGAGTTCTTTGAAGACTAAAGTCTGGCTGCTCCCAACTCCATTTCTGTGTCCCAATTCCAGAATCATGAGATGGTTTTGTATGGAAAATACATCAAGCAATGACTCAGTTGTTCTAAATAGAAGTCTTTAAATTGGCAACTCCAAAAGTGGACATTTATCTGCCTATAGCATAGACAGATGTATTATAACATAGAGGGACAGTATGCAATGTTTAAAAAAGGATTTTCAAAAATATAGGGTTTATTAAGAATGCAGGAGCCTGAAAGAAAATAAGAATTTACATAAGAATGTCATTAGGGTTGGTGGTTTGGCCGTTCTAACCAATAATTTTCGTCATTCAATATCCCACTGATTATTAAATTAATCTGTTATTCAAACAGCAATAGAAAACAACTCAGCCCATATTTTCTGGGCATTTGTGACTGTCAACAAGTTTAGCAAAATTGGATATCTAAAAAGGATGTAATGTTTTACTATTTTCCAGTACATTTCTTTCCTCCTTGATATACTCTCCCCAACCCTACCCCACCCTTTGCCAAGAAAGGGATCCACAAAGCTTTCCTTGGAGTAAGAATCAGTCGCAAAGCTAAATGCGTTAGCCAGTTAAGAAAAATAATTAATCAAAAATAAAATTTTAAACACATGTAACATTTTCAATGCCAGGGCTTTAAAATTCTTGTCACATTTCAGTGCTAGTGAGATAGTAACTTCTAAGGTAAATTAGTTTTTCTTTTTATTTTTTGGTGTGTACTTGTTTTGGCAGTGTCACTCACTGCTTTTCATAAAAATTCTGTTGCCATCAGTTTCACTCTGAGATCGGTACACAAGCTCTGCTCATCTTCCTGGAAGCCCCAGAGCTGTGGCTACACTTTTCTTCTCTCATCACTTCTCCCCACGCGCCTTTCATTTATCCGCTAAGCTGAAAGAAAGTAATTGGTCTCGAAGCTGTGTTGACATGTTTCGCGGGCTACAGTTCAGAGAACCGTAGTTCAGGGATTCCATTTTCCTACAAACGACTCCAATTTCCTGTTGAGGTCTGGAGCTGGGTGGGCAACTTACCACAAGTCTCCAGACTATTCTCAGTGAGTGCCCTGCAGGTGTTCCTACCAAGCAAGCCTCTGGAAGCAACCTGTAAAATGGACCCCTCACACAATGGGAACATGGCGTTTTCCTTGAGTAAAGGCTAAGAGAATGGCCTCTGGGACTGAACTGCAGTCCCATTAAGCTACCATCCATAATGATTCAGCGATCTTAATGTGTGATTTAAATGCTCTGGGCCTCGGCTTGCTCATCTGCACAAAGGGCCTAATAGTAGCACATGCCTCATGGGATCTATGTATGAGTTTTTAAAAAGATGTATAACCTCCCTACTTAGCACAGTTTCCAGCATAGAGTGAATGCTTCATAAATGGGAGAGATTTTTATTGAGCACAATCCACAAACTCATGTGTTGACAGGGATGCTGGAAAACCACAGGCTCCTCTTCCAGATTTCTCGGCCTGCAAGGTAAAACTATTCATATCAATCAGAACAAGCATATGGTGAGGTTTTTACTCTGATGAGACTGCCCTAGATAAAATAACTCTTGGAGTTTTGTCACTTCCTGGGTCTACTTGAGCTCTTGGTTCATAAAAAGTTGGGAATTTTGAAACTGGGACTGCACATATTCGATAGTGATCAGATACTTCATTATACAAATTAGATGCAGACTTTGCCAGTGGGAGTACATTAGTGTCATGAATAATATAATTTGTAGGCGTTCAAATGTAACCATTTTTTTTAGCACTTAATGTGCAACCATGCACTAATTTGTTGAATTTCTTTTGTATCTCCTGCTATATGGATTCTTGACAAACTACTGTACTCAAACTTGTTAAAAACCTATAAATAAATGTGATTCAATTTCCCATAAATGATCAGTGACCTTTTTCAAACGGGCTTATTTTAATTTCTAAACAAGCAAACTTTCCACTTTACGGGGAGGGTAGAATGGTCAAATTCTTCCCTTTGGAGATTGAGGGTTGTCCATTTTATTTTCCCTCAAGATTTTTCTTGGTGTCTTCATTCCTTAAACCTTCCCATGTTGGGTGCAAAACTGTGGATTACCCAAGTCAAAATAGTTCCTCTCTCTGAATTGTATGCTTTTGTGCCCAAGCAGCAGTAGAGAAAAACCAACCTCCTACTCCTCCTCTCTGTATCTTCTTGCTTCCTGTTCTGCATCTCAGAAATGTAGTAGGAAGTACTTGTGGATCCTAAAAACAAATTTCTCTTCCTCACAAAAAATTAAAATATAATTCTAGCAAATTCAAAAGTTTTCATCTACTTGTCATGTTCTCTTGAGGCTGTGCTGGTCAACTCTTAGCAAAGGCCAGCCTTCTTTTTATATGGTGGGTATGGGACCAGGTTTGAATAATTCAATGCTAGCTCTTACAATGAATAATCTGATTAATATTTTGTGTTTATGGTTGTTAAAAAAATCTTGGCTTTAAATTTATTAAAAGAGGAGGAGGCAGTAAATGCTTATCTTGGGAACTTTATTTTGAATTGTTAACATCATGCCATAAGATGAAAATGTGGTCCAAAGCTATTAAAATAATTGGAATTAAGACCTCTGGAACCTTCTGAATCTCATTTCAGTGAAGCACTTTACTGGGGACAGGGCTTCACTGATTCTGTTTCTCAGATGCTCAAAGTGCCCTGTTTCCAGACTCAGGGATGATTACAACTTTGAGGATCCAGATAGAAGGGACGTTGTTGTGTAGGTGTTGCTATCTTCACTTGCTCTTTGATAAGTGGTGTTTGGAAAGGTTTTAGTACAGGAAATATTGTAAATTACTGTTTTCCCTCCTGAGTTCATGATGCAAAATGAGAGGGGCGCATGTCTATAATGACTAGGCAGGTCTCTACCTGACGTGAATTAGCCTCACAAACAATTTCCCATTTGTACATTTCTTAATGTGTGGGAAAGAGGGGTGGGGGCACTTGTAAGTCTGGCTAGGCGCATAACACAGTGAGGCTTTCCTCTTCCATGCCGGAGGGTAGGAGACCAACAGAGCCAAGGAGTATTTTTAGGATGTTTATTTGCATGTGGAATGGAGGAGTGCAGGGCTATATACATGCTATTGATGTTTGTGAGCTGCATTTCTGCGGTGCATTGTCTCTGTCCTGGTGGTTGTTTGTGCTGTGACTCCCGCCATCCCTACCTCAAAGAGCAGTCTGTGTTCCCTTTCTAGTCTGCCCAGTACTGCACCTGAAGTGGCTTAGCAAGTTGCCAAAACGTTATAGATGTGTGTTTATTAACTCTCCAGCTTACCCTCCATTTGTTTAACTTGGAAAGAGTTTATATATTCCTATGGGTATTAAAAATCCATCTGATGTATTAAAGGAGCTCAAAGGATCAAAGCAGAAATGCTACTTGAAATGCAGCATATTAAATATAGATGCAGAATTTCTAGACACAAACCACTTTTTCAAGGGATGTTCTGTATACTCAGGAGGAAATTCATGTTTTCATGATCAACTTTTCTCTGGGATTTGAAATTTTTCTTTTTCTCCGGGTGACCCCCACTCCCACCTTTTTGAGCATATCTTGTAATTTTGACAAGAAGACCACTTGACAGTCTAGGGTGGAGACAGGCATCAATTTCAATACATTTTTCATGCCTAGGAAGATGTAGCCCAAGAACCTTGACAGACACATCAGCCACTGGCTACTGACCAAGCTTCTTAGTGCATTTGAAAGAAAAATGGGTGGGTAGGGTATAAGATGAAGATCAGAATCACCTCTGATCCAGAATAATTAGAGGTGCAGATGAGCAAAGTCAGAAGGATGTGGGAGAAATTATCAGGCTAGAATCGCTGTATCAGATGCTTCTAAAACAAAATGTTGCTGTACTGACTTTTAGATAACAAATTATATATTTCACGAATACTTCCATTTCTATTGAAGTAGATTTTCCCTGCAATCTTGGATTATTGTAGTAAATCTAAGCCTATATGAGAATTCACTTATGATTATTGTTTATTGAATGCCTACTTTTTGCCAAGAGCATCTTGGGTTATTTTAGTAGATCTAAGCCTATATGAGAATTCACTTATGATTACTGTATATTGAATGCCTCCTTTTTGCCAAGAGATTCGTGTCCATTTCCGTATTCATTTTCTTTTCCATTTTAAAAAAATTTCATCTGCATTTCACTGAGGAGGAACATGAGGCTCAGAGGAAGTAGGTCTCCTGACCAGTATTACAGAGCTACTGCATGCTACAGTTGAATTAGGCTCAGGTTTGCCTGACTCTGCAGGCTAACAGAGAATTCCTGTTGGCATCCTGGTGAATGCCTCTCTGTCGTGGTACATAGCCATCTGTGTAGTCACATGTCATATTGAGTTAATCTCAGTATCAGGGATTGCTTTGGACACTGACAGGTCGGTGATTTACGAGATCTGTGACAGGAAATCTACAGACATGCCATTTGACAAGAGCAGTACACTTCTTGCATGCCAGTTTCACACAAATCTCCATTAAATGTATGGGATGGGGGAATTCTCTCACATCACTTACCACTTTACTGTTTAATCATCTCTTTCTTTGTCTTCGTTTCCCACAAAACCAGGGAACATGGTAGAAACAGAAGCAAAAAGTATTGGCTTTGGTGTCATGAAAACCTGGGTTTGTGTTCTCAATGCCATCAGCTCATAATTGGGTGACCTTTGTCAACAAGTGACTTACCCTTTGCAGTTGCCATCTGCACATCTGTAAAATGAAGATGTTAATCGTGCCTACAGGGGGTTGGGTTGATGTGAATATATACAAGGTATAATTATAGAAAAGGTTTTTTGTAGAGCCTGGCATTTCGCTGGCACTCAATAGCTGGGAGGTATTACATTGAATTCATTGTAAATGAAGACATGTTAATTCCCATATTCCTAGCACTTCACATAGGGCATTGTATATAAAGTAGTGCTCAGAAAATTGTTGATTGAGACAAGGTTTCCCAAGAGAATAACCTTGTAAAGTGTGACCAACAGGGGAAGGAGCTTGGGGGAGGGGTTGAGTGTAATTCTAGTAGCTGAGACACCTGTTATTTTGTGTGATATTTAAAAACAAGTATCTGTTTTGAAAACAACTAGAAACTCAGATTCCCAAGAGCTAAAAGGAAACTTTGATTTTCCTTAGGAGGAGAGGCGGTGGCTCAGAGAAGGGTCCTGCAGAGACACAGCCCCCTGGTCATGCCTGACTCAAAGCCCAAAGGGCAGCCTGCTACTTAGGAATCTTTCTTCCCATCATTGCTTCTTTTTCCATAGCTGATAATTTAGCCAACTACCTAAATGCACACATATTTGTACAAAGTAGATTAAATAAACATGGTAAATAATTAAAATAGTGCATCGGATATACAGTAAGAATTGCCCCCCTTCCCTGACCCCTGAGTCCTCTTCTTTAAAGAAATGACCCCAGCCCTGGTGTATCCCACCAGAGTTGGCTTGTGCAAGTATAAGCACTTAGGTATATTAAATGTTTTGCCACTTTTTTTTTTTTACAGGAATGATAGAATATTATATATACTGTACTTTACCTTTTTTTACTTGATCTATCTGAAACTATCATCATATCATTATATAGATTTGTCTTTTTTTAAATGGTGGCTAGAGCTTATATTATGGAAGATGTTATCATTTAAACTAGATTGAACTTTTGGTTGTTTCCAGGTGTTGGCTACTTGAAACACAGTAGAAAGGAGTCTCTTTGTGTAATATGTAATTCATCTAAATGGCAAATTGCTAGAATAATTGATGGGTCAGAATGTATGCATGCTTGTAATTTTGATATATCCTGAAAAAAAATATACCCTTAATATGTGAAACCAAGTTGCACTCCTATCAGTTTATAAGAATATGTCAGTTGCACACTTTCTAACATGATGTTTTACCAAAATGTTGTGCCCTTTGCCAATTTGATAGATAAAAAAGGAATACCATTGTCTTAATTTTTCTTTGCTAACCAAGGCTGAATACATTTCACATATTTTAAAGTGATTTTCTGTGTACCCTTATGTCCATACGTCTCTTTCTTCTAAGATTGTTGTCTTATGTTGTTAGTCTTTTCTTTTAAGGTATTAGACTTTTCTATTAAGCTTATATAGTAAGAAAATTAACCATTTATCCTATGTATTGCATTCAAAACATAGCTCATCATAATTATGTTCTCATTGCAAAAGTAGTACGTGGCTGCTATGTAATGGTAGAGGATTATCTACAGTCATACAGAAGTAAAACTCCTGATAACATTTTGGTGTATTTCCTTCCATTCATGTTTTCTGTTTGTCCCCCCCCACCCGCCCCGAAATAGAACAGTACTGTCAATACTATTTTATAACATGCCTTTTTTAACTTAAAATGTCATAAGCTATTTTCTTGCCTTTATATATTTCTGCAACATAAAAGAATAAGAACACAATATGTGGATTTACTAGTTTCTTTCGCCAATACCATTTAGGCTGTTTTTTAATATTTTACTACATAAGCAATACCATCCTAGATGGACATCTTTACTCCTAAAGCTCTGTGTATCTATACAAGAACTTCTTCAAGTATCAGTTCCTAGAAGTAAGATAGTTTAGAAGCATTCTTTGTTAAGATAAACCTCAATAAGAGTTAGTTTCATAGTACAGACATTAATACCTCACTTTTCTTTTGATTTTTTATTTCTTGGTTGCCTGTTTTGGGTTATGAGATACAACTTTTATAAAGAACAGATATTAAGTTGAAATTATTTTCAAGAAACCTTTTTCAGGAAGGTATAGTGCCACTGAGAATGGAACCTAAGTGGTATAAGTTTTTATTCCTCACATGAAGGTGATAGGATAAACCTGTTTGTAATTTAACTTAAGATGTAAGAAAAACAGAAAATACAGTAGTCATAGACAGGTTTATACATTTAATGCTTTTGTTGGTAATTATTTATGAACCTCCTTACACTATAAAAGAAAAGTCCAATTTTAACAAAAGGTATTGACTTCTAGTAGGGTGTTGAGTTAATTATTTCAACATAATAATAAGCAACACTGAAATGACATTATGCAGACTTGTTGAAGGGGTCACAGAAAAACGAGCTTCAGAAACACTTTTTGAATGTGCGAGCATGACTATAAGTACAACTAATCAGGAAAATTAAAGCAACATGAAAAATTGTTGAGATGAATGAACACTGATTAAAACAGGATAAAGTACTCAGGTTGTATAAAGTCACACAGTTCCTGAGCAGGCTTGTGTTCCAGAATGCTTACTTCAGTTAACAGTAAATCTCTCAAATGAATTTAGCTAATACTATTGATTCTAACCATTTCTATTCATCCATTCTTACATCATTTCTCCATGATAAAGGACACAAGCTTCAAATGCATTCTCATCAAACTCTGAAAATTGAATTGGTTTTTAAGAAAGGAGGCAGAACAAATAATATGCAATCTTGTTTGCCGTGTTTGGAAACTTAGCAGGCTAGAAAAGGAAGAGTTGAAGGGTATAGAGTTTTTAGGATAATTCTAAAAATGCTTTTCAGGCCATGTCTGCATAAGTTATGTGAAGTGATGAATTCAGGTAACTGTCCAGGAAATCATGAGTGAGGGTTGGACGTTAAAATATGTTAACTCCTATGTCTTAGATGATGACTCAAAACAAAGGTCTTCAATGCACATTAGCTTGAGTTCTCCACTTCACTTTGCAGTGTAGATACAATATCAGTCCCAGCAGGTGATTCCTGAAAAGTGGTCTGAAGTTGTTTTTAAAAGTAACATTTGACAGGGTAAAGGCAATGACCTTTCTTCTACGGGCACCAGTACATGTGAGCAGTTTCATTAAACCACTCGGCTTAGACTATTCACCACATAATGAACCAGCCAGCCATATTGTGATTCTCTCACATCTTATATCATGAGAAGACCCCTTGTGTTTTATTTTTAAGATAGTTACTATGAGCAGAGGAATTGTATGTTCCACTTTTGAAATGATATTATTTTTTCATATACTTTCTTTGAGAGTATTTCACAGTCATTCTGAAGCCACAGGATAGGCTCATCCAAAGCCTCTTGTGTGTATGTATGTTCCTGGGTCTCACTCACACTGAACTAACTGATTCTCAGTGTCCAGGAGGTGGGTCTGAGAATCTTCACTTTGTCCTGGTGTCCCAGGTGTTTTTGATGTGCAGTCATGCTGGCAAACCTCTGCAGAATCTCCTAGGACATACTTTCCTGGAGTTTGTTACCAAAAACTAGATTCTCTCTCTTTTGCTTGCTGGCATAAATCAGAAAAAAGCCAGGAAATAACTAAAGAGGAAAAAAAGAAGAAATCAAGTGTAAAGTAGTGCCAAAAATTTCATTCACCCAGAGATTCAGAAGCTGTTTGTAGTGATGCACCACCATTGCATGTTCAGGGTTACAACTAGGAAGTGCTATTATGACAAACACAACCAGGCTTGAAGAAAGATGGCTAACCTGGTGTTTCAAGTTGAGTTTATGGAAAATAGGTAGCAGTTAAAAAGCGATGCATAATCATAACTGAGCTGTGAGTCAGGGTTCTTGGAAGACCGGAACGAACTCCTCCAGACATCAAGGGCATTTTTGGGAGGAGGAATTTCAGAACTTGTGTCCTAAAAATGCAGGTAATATCTCCCTGCAAGAGGGTGTGCCCAAGTGAAAACTAAAGCCAGGATGCAGGAAGTCAGTCATCGCCATCAATTTAGGAAGGATAGGAAGTAAACAGGAATGGATTTCTCCAGATTACCACCTTTGTGATTTTTAAGGGATGAGACAAATTAATGGTTTAGTGTATCATGGCATACATTTTCCCTCTCATTTTGGTGTATGTTTTATTTCTTTTTATAAATTGTCCTTTGTGATGTCACTTCTTCTCTCTGAAGCAATAAGTTTGTTTTTCCTAGCATTAACTGTATATTTTAAAATAAAAACTACAAGGTATAACCCTGGTGTTTTAGATGAAAGTAAATATATTTTATTAAGTATATTCATGTATGCAATTTTTTAATCTCTGTGCATACATGTAATGACAGACATTGCAGTAAGCACCGGGGATTAACAATCAGATAAATGAGGGTCTTGCCTTGAGTTTGTTATCTAGTTGTATGACCTTCTTGAGAAGTCACTGCATTTTCCTAACAACTTACTTGACCTAAAATGTAGGACAGTCTCACACTAACATTCATGATAATGCAGTTGCTTCTAAAAATTGTGCTATTTTGTTCAAATAAACATGAAAACCTCAAGCAACCAATTTCTGTAATGGTTGGAAAATTGGTCATGCTACCTAGAACAAGCAGATGAAAATTATACTAAGGTCCACGAGTATGTCCATTTTCTCTCAAATCTTTTATTTCCCTTCCCTTAGATTAGTAAGGTAACATACCACTTACCATTTTTCTTTCTTTTCTTTTTTTCTTTTTTTTTTTTTTGATTTGGGGTCTTACTTCATCGCCCAGGCTGGAGTGCAGTAGCACACTCACAGCCACCCCGCTGGGCTCCGGTGATCCTTCTGCTTCAGCCTTCCAAGTAGTGGGAACTACAGGTGCCTGCTACCATGCCCAGCTAATTTTTTAAAAATTTATTGTAGAGATGAAGTCTCGCCAAGTTTTCCAAGCTGGTTTTGAACCTGTGGGCTCAGGCAATCTACTTGCCTCGTCTTTCCAAAGTGCTGGGATTACAGGCTGAGCTACTGAGCCTGGCCCACTTACCATTTTTCATCCTGCAGTTTTCATGATGGAAACATGGGTTGGGTTTCTTGAGACCATATTTGTGTGGTGGGTTTTCTATGAAACAGTAATAGCTTTACCAAGTGAATAAAGTGGTTAGGGTCAAGGAGCTAAACACATTTGAGATGTGCTGTATATCCATATGTAACCAGGCATCTGTACATGTGAATTTGCATAAACAGGCATGAAATTAAGTGCTATATATACACGCAAAATGTGAAATGTGTCATATACGTGTGTTAATATGCACTCACGGGTATCAAATGCTATAATTATTTATTCCTTTTAAGAAGGTAGAATTCATGTTAACTACCCATTAAAGACTGAGAAGTCCTGTAAGAAGGAGCCAGGTGAGCTCTTTTTAACTAGAAATTCACCAAACATTTATCAACATAAAAGGCAGGATAGTTCCATAAAACCCATCTTGAGAAGCACTCAGAAGTACTAACAATTTCCATGAGAGAATGGATGGGCTAAAAGTCAGTCTTAACTCTTGAGATGTTTATAAGATGGTAGATGCTCTGGAAATCATATCGAGATAAATGAAGTGGCCAGGATGCTGAGCATATATTCTTTATATATAAATATTAATCTATTGGTAAAGGTATTAAGCTAGGAGGTCGGTGGGATAGACTAGACTAGAGTGATGTGCCAAAAAGAAGGGAGTCCTCAGATGTGTAACGGGGTTTGTGAAGCAGAGGTGCAACTCTACCTGTTTCATTACAAAAACCAGAAAGTTGACACATGTTGGCTACCTAAAAAGATCTTTCTAGCAACTTCCCAAAACACATTTCTTGAAAATGGAATCATAGAAAAACCCCAAAGAGGCATAAGCACTCATTTCTCCACTTTTAAAAACCAAAGAACAGTGAGTCCTGTACCAGACTTGCTCTATAATGTTCATCTTCAGAAAATGCCCCAGCCTGCGGGATTGTGCTATTCTTTTATCATAAGTGACGCTGCAGAAATTAACTAAGGGAAAAAGATGTAGAAGAATTAGAGTTAGACAAACTTGATGCACAAGTCTCTTTTTGACCTTTCAATGCTCCCTAGAAAAGATTACTTTAAAAACTTTTTATGGTATTACATATACAAAATTAGGAAGAATAGTACAATGAACCCCATGTACACAGCTCCAACAATTATCGTTTTGCAAATTTTGTCTCATCTAACCCCATCTATATTCTTTTTATTATTAAATCATTAGTAGTACTACAACTATTAGTAGGAGCAGTACTGATATTACTAGTATTTTGGGGCAAATCTCTGACATCACATTATTTTCATCTGTAAGTACTTTAATATGCATCTCTTACAAAGACGGACTTTTAAAATCACAATGCCATTCTCACACCTTACAAAATTAGCTGTAAAACTCACTATTATCTATCTATATTCCATTGTTTAAAAGTATCTCTTTTTGGTTTTTGGTTTTTTTGAAACAGGACTACATGAATTCCACAAATTGTCTTTGGGTATGAGGTCCTTTGTCCTGTGGAATGCCCTATAGACTGAATTTGGACAGTTGCTTCCTGGGATGTTGTTTAAGGGGTTTCTCTTTCCCTGGTAGTTTCTGTAAACTGGTGGCTAGCTCTAGAAACTGGTTAGATTCTGATAGAGATTTTGTTGCGAATACTCTCTAGGCAGGTTGGGTGCTTCCTGTTACATCCTACAGGGAGGCTCGCAGTGCCACCTGGTCACACTATAGTGATGCTGAGGTTGATCCTTACGTTCACATTTGTCAGCCTGACCTTATAAAGTAGCCATTAGTCCTCACCAGATGCTTTTAGATCCGCCAATGGTCATTCATTGGATCCATTATTTCTCCAGAAAATTGGAAAATAATTGGAAAATGTTGATGTTTAAATTCTGCAGTTTTTCCTGAGTTATTAGATGAAACTTTTCTTCAAAGAAAAACTTCCCTTCAATAATAATTTGGTTGCCCCAGATTTTATATATATATAAAATATATATAGTAAATTTATGACAGTATGAATGTTTGATTCTTTCTCTTTACTTACCAGTTTTCAGAATGACTTCCCACTCTAGCAACTTCCAATGATGAACATTTAAAATTGGCTTTTAAAACAACTCATTATGAGTTATTATTGTATGTATTTATATGTGTTTTAATCCATACCAGACATAATTAATTTGATTTACAGCTTTCTCATATTTGGCCTGTAGGAGCCACTTCAACTTGGTCCTTGTGTCCTTTTCACAAGACCTCATTAGTCTTTGATAGTTTCCTTGGATTTTTCATAACAACACATTACAGGCTTATTTTGTACATTTTCTGCCTCAGATCTGGAATCAGCCATTTTCCAGGGAGCCTTGGTTTTGTTTATTGGAAGATGTTATTTAGAGACCACAATCTGGGCTCAAGTATTCATTGCCAATGGCTTTGCCAACATCTTCTGTTTCTTCAGGAGTCAGATTTAGGAAATATATGTTTGTTTAGAAAGAGACAATAAATCAAGGCTCATACTAATAATTTCACTTCCAAATCAAAATTGTGTGATTTTTAATTAGCTTCTTTAATTCATACTTATATCATAAAAAGATGTTAAAGTTGGCAAAGTATTGATTCTCTCCTCCTTTCAGATATTCATATGGCTTTTCTGCTTTAGCCTTTATATAATTTTTGACTCTTGAGCCATTCTTGCATTCTTGTGGTAAACTGTACTTGGTCGTGATATATTATTCTTTTTATATATTGCTGTATTCCAATTGCTAATATTATGATGTGACTTTTTTGCTCTATGTTACTAAAATCTATTGATGTATAGTGTCCTTTTTTAGGCATGCTGCTGTCTGGTTTTGATATCAGGATAATGCTGGTCTTATCAAAACATTTTTTTTTTTTTTTTTTTTTGAGTTGGTGTCTCACTCCGTCGCCCAGACTGGAGTGCAGTGGCCGCTTCCGGCCACCGCAGCCTCGACCTGCTGGGCTCCGGCAATCCTTTCACCTCAGCCTTCCGAGTAGCCGGAACTACAGGTGTGCGCTACCACGCCTGGCTAATTTTTTTTGATTTATTGTAGAGATGAGGTTTCGCCTGCCCAGGCGGGTCTCGAACCCACGGGCTCAGGCAATCCACTCACCTCAGCCTCCCAAGGTGTGGGATTACAGACTGAGCCACCGAGCCTGGCTATCAAAACATTTTTGAAGTGTTCTCTTCTCTTTTATTTTCTAGAATACTTTGTGCAAAATCTGTTCTATTTCTTCCTTAAGTATTTAGTAGAATTCCCCAGTAAAGACCTGGGCTTCACGATTTCTTTGTAGAAAAATTTTAAACTATGAATCTAATATCTTTATATAGAATGACTGAAGTTATCTACCTCTTTAGTGAGTTTTGTAGCTTGTGTCTTTCAAGGATTATTTCTAGTTCATCGAAATTGTTGAGTCTATGGGCATAGAAGTGATTGTTTTGTATTCCCCATTACTCTTTTGCTATCTGTAGGGTCTATAGTACTGTCCTTTCTTTCTTACTAATAGTTTTAGTTTACATCTTTTCTCTTTTTACATCATAATAGATAAAAATCTAGAGTTTAGTTTATTAGTTTTGCTGATTATTTAAAAGAACCAGATTTTAGTTTTATTGATTTCTCTATTGTTTTCTATTCTCAATTTTGTTTTTAATTTTTATTTTTTCCTTTGACCTATTTGCTTTGAATTCTACTCTTCTTTTTCTAGTTTCTTATAGTGAAAACCCAGATTATTTGAGAACTTTCTCTTTTTAACATAAACATTTAATAGTAGAAATTGTTATTGAAATACTTCTTTAGCTGTATCATAAAAATTTTGATATGTTGTATGTTGCATTTTTTATTAAACTCAAAATATTTTTTTCATTTCCCAGCTGGCTTTCTCTTTTACCTTGGGGCTATTTAAAAGTGTGCAGTACATTTCAAAATATTTGGGAATTTTCCAGAAATGTTTCTGTTATTGATTTGGGGTTTAATTTTGTTTATGACTTAGGAGAATTCTTTGTATAATTTCAGCTCTTTTAAATTTGCAAATATTTGCTTTGTGATTCAAATATGATCTATCTTTGTGAATGTTCCATATGAACTTTTAAAAAGTGTACATTGTGCTGTTCTTGATTGGGGTTTTCTATAAATGTCAGTTAGGTGAAGTTGGTTTCTATATCCTTATAGATTTTCTATTTATTCTACTTTTTCTGTTGATTATCAAGAAGAGTTTTGTAGCCTCCAACTAGAATTATAGATTTGTCTATTTTTTCCTTAAACATGTATTTTTTTTTGTCTCATTTATTTTATTTTATTTTGAATTGGGGTCTCACTGTCACCCAGGCTAGAGTGCAGTGGCACAATCACGGCTCACTGTAGCCTCAATTTCCCAGGCTCAGGTGATCCTTCTGCCTGGGCCTCCCAAGCAGCTGGGACAACAGGCATGTGCCAACTTGCCCTGATAATTTTTTTGATTTTTTTGTAGAGACAAGGAATTACTATGCTGCTCAGGCTTGTCTCAAACTCCTGAACTGAAGCAGTCCTCCCAACTACAACTCTCAAAGTGCTGGGATTACAGGCATGAGCCACCGCACCTGGCCTCGTCTCAATTATTTTGAAGTTTGGTTGTTAGGTACATACACGTTTAGGATTGGTATGCCCTTTTGGTAAATTGACTCCTTTATTATTTTGTTATACCCTTCTCTATACTTGTAGTATTCTTTGTTCTAAAGTGCAGTTTGTCTAATATTAATATAGCTCCACTAGCTTCCTTTTGATTAGTATTTTCATGGTATCTTTTCCCATCTTTTAGCTTTAATCTTTTCTATGTGTTTATAATTAAATTGTGTTTTTATAGTTAAGATATAATTGGGTCCCATTTTTAAAATCCAGTATGTCAATCTAACTTTTAAATGGTACATTTAGGCCATATACTTTTATTTATATATAAACAACTTGACTTATAATTAACATAAAGCATACTGAATGTGTTTGAAATGTACACTTAAAACATTTTAACAGATGTATATACCCATGAAAACATCATCACAAACAAGATAGTGAATATATCCATTACCTCTAAAAGTTTTCCTTCTTTGTAATCCCTCCTACTGGTTCCTCTCCACCAACTTCCATCCCAAGGTTATTACTGATTTTATTTTGGTCATTAACAATAAGCGTGTTTCCTGTAATTTATATTAATAGATTCATACAGTATGTATTCTTTTTTGCTTCACTACTTTCATGCCAGTTAATTATTTTGAGATTCACTCTGTTGTATCAATAGTTAACAGAATCCTCTACTGGGATTCTGATTAGTATTACCCATTATATATCATATGTATAAATCAATTTGGAGGGAACTAGCATCTTACAATACTGAGATTTCTAATCAATGCTCATACTTAAGCCTCCTTTAAATTCCAACAGCAATGATTTGAGGCTTTCTTTTTTTTAGAGCGGTCAGCAAAGTTGTGTTTTGGGTTTTTTTTGTTTTTGTTTTTGAGTTGGAGTCTCCCTCTGTCACCTAGGCTAGAATGCAGTGTGACTCCCAGTCACTTACAGTCACTGCAGCCTCAACTTGCTGGGCTCAGATGATCCTTCTGCCTCGGCCTCCCAAGTACAGACATGTGCTACCACTCTTGGCTAATTTTTGATTTGTAGAGACGAAGTCTTGCCAGGTTGCTCAGGCTGCTCTTGAACCCTGAACTCAGGCAATCCTCTCACCTCAGCCTCCCAAAGTGTTGAGATTACAGGTTTGAGCCATCATGCCTGGCATGGCCAGCAGAGTTTTTAAAACAGAGTTTATTAGCGAGAAGAAGAGAAGGGAAAAGGAAGATTCATGGCAGAAAGACCTGCCATGGGTAAGTTTCTCAAAAAGAAAAACTGTGATTTGAGGCTTTCAGTAGCATTTAGGTTCTGCACATCTGGTGTCAGATTTACTTCTAAATATTTAATATTTTGTGCTATTTAAGTAATGCTGTTTTTAATTACATTTTCCAATTGTTCTTTTCCACTAAATAGAAATCTAATTTACTTATGTATATCAATTTTATGTCCTGCAAACTTGCTAAATGTCCTTGTGATTTTTAGTAGTTTTGGGGAGGTTCTATTGCATTTTCTACATATACGAACACGTAGTCAGCAAATAAACATAATTTGTTCCATTTTTTAAAACCTGGAGGAATTTTACTTGTTTTCTTCCCTTATTTAATGGGTTGCAACCTCAAGTACAATGTTGAAAAGAAATGGTGAGATCAGGTATTCTTTTGTCTTTCTGATCTTATGGTAAAAGCATTTGTTCATTCATATAGGCCATTTATTTTTAATGCAGCAGTTGATATGATTGACTTGAAATCTACCATTTTTCTAATTGTTTCTGTTTGTTTCTCCCTTTTATTCCTTTTTTCTGTCTTCTTTTATATTGACTATTTTGCTATTTTACTTTTTTCTGCTATTGACTTATTATTTATATTTTTTTAGGTTTTTCAATTGGTCGCACAAAAGTTTAATTTCTCATGGTTTATCTTCAAATAATATTAAATTGTTTCATTTGTAGTGTTTTTACTTCAGGACAAAATACTCTCAATACCTCTCTCTCATTTTAGACTAGTTTATATTTCCTTAATATGTTTTCTTTGAAATTTTATTTTTATTTTAAAGATGTGGGGTACAGTTCCAGGGTTAGCTATACAAATGTTCATTATGTGGGTACCCTTGTTGATGAGGTGTGCCTTCCTTCCCCTGGCGGTTTCCCTACTGCCAATCCCTTTCTTACAGTAATATGATAATTGTTCAAGGTCCACTTATAAGTGAGAACATGGTACTCAGTTCTTTGTTTCTGTGACAGATCACTCAGAAACACAAATGAACAGATCTCAATAAGTAATGAAATATTACCAAGTAGTCCAACAAACATGTATTGAGAATCACAGAGTTGAATAAAGAGAGATGGGTCTTAAAGACTTAGACTACTTAGTAATGTTTCATTACTTATTGAAATCTGTTCATTTGTTTTTCAATCTTTTTTTCTCTTTCTTTGTTCTCTTATTTGGATGATTTCTATTGACCTGACTGCAAGTTTACTAATCCTTTCTTCCATTATATTCAATCTGCTTTTTATACCATTCAGTGAATTTTAGATTTCTGATATTTTATTTTTTGTTTTAGGATTTGCATGTGGTTCTTGTGTATAGTTTCCATATTTCTGCTGAAATTCTCTAATCTCTTAGCTCAATATATCCATGTTTTTAAGATTCATTATCATACAAATTTATTATCTAACATAACATGTTATAAGATATATCCTTATCAACTCAGTCTAATATCTGGGTCATAATATTGGCCCATTTTTAGTTACCAATTTTTCTGTTGACGATTTTGTCACATTTTACTATGTGGCACAATAACTATACATACATGTTTCTTCTTATGTGTAATAATTTTTGTACTCAAGCCATCATGAATGATACATTGTAGATATCCTGGATTCTGTTATAGTCCTCTGAAGAATGTTAAATTTTATTGTAACATGCATTTAAATTATGAATGGATTGCCTCACTCTTTTGGTGACTCGATTTTAGGCTTCAGAAGGTGAATCTGTTTCATTTTTTTCCCCTACCCCTGGGATTTAGTATTTATTTTTTACTACTCTGTAGTAGTTCAAAATGGTATACAGGCATTATATTCACAAATTTTTAAATTTTAAATTTTAGAATGTAAACAATTCTCTTTTATATAAGAAAAATGCTAATTAAAAAGGATTGGTGTCAAATCCAAAAAATAATTTCCCAGACCAATGTCATGCCATTTTTTCCCCTATGCTTTCCGCTGGTAATTTTATAGTTTCTGGTCTTACATGTATGTCTTTAACCCATTTTGAGTTGATTTTTATACATGATGTGAAATAAGGATCCAGTTTCATTCTTTTGCAAGTGGGTATTTAGTTTTCCCATGGTATTTATTGAGGATATTATCCTTTTTCCATTGTGCATTCTTGAAAGCTTTCTCAAAAAATAGATTGACCATACATTCATAGGTTTATTTCTGAGCCCTATATTCTGTTCCATTAATAGATGTGTCTATTTCTTTGCCAGAACCTTGCAGTTTAATTACCATAGCTTTGTAGCATAGTTTGAAATTAGAGACTTTTGGTGGTTTCATATGAAGTTTAGAAGTGTTTTTTCTATTTCCATGAAAAATGATACTGGAAATTTAATAGGGAGTACATAAAATCTATAGATCATTTTTGGTAGTATGTAATTAACAATATTAATTTTTTCAATCCATGAACACATGATTATCTTTCCATTTATTTGTGTCTTCTTCATCTTTTATCAATTTTTTTTAATTTTTAATGTACAAGTCTTTCACCTCCTTAGTTAAATTTATTCCTAAGTATCTTATTTTTTTTATAGCTATTGTAAATGGGATTGTCTGCTTGATTTAGTTTTTGACTAATTCACTGATAGTGTGGTAGAAACAGTAAAAACTATACATTGGTCTGGGCAAAAACAATTTTGTTTTGACCTCAAAAGGATAGACAACAAAAGCAAAAATAGACACATAGTATTATATTAAACTATAGTGTTTCTTCACAGCAAAGAAAACAATTAGCAGTATGAAGAGATAACCTATGAATTGAAAGAAAATATTTGTAAGGCATACACCAGATGAGGGGTTAGTATCCAAAATATATAAGGAATTCAAACAGCTCAATAACAAGAAAAAAAAACCCCCCAAAACTTGTTTTTAATGGACTCAGGACCTAAATAGAAATTTCTCAGAAGAACACATACAAATGACCAACAGATAGGTGAAAAAAATGCTCAGCATGCACTAATCATTAGGGAAATACAAATTAAAACCACAATGAGATATCACCCCACAGACATTAGAATGGCTATTATAAAAAGATTAAAGATAGCAAGTTTTGGCAAGGATGTAGAGAAAATCAAACTCTTGTACACAGTTGGTGGGAATGTAAGTTAGTAGAGTCATTGTGGAAAATTATACAGAGTTTTCTCAAAAAACGAAAAATAGAATAATCATATGATCTGGCCACTTTGCTGCTGAGTATTGATCCAAAATATTTGGAATCAGTTTGTTGAAGTGATATCTGCACTCCCATATTTATTGCAGCATTATTCACAATAGCCAAGTGTCCATCAACAGATGAATGTATAAATAAAACATGGTATAAACACACAATGGAATATGATTCAGCCTTATAAAAGAAGAAAATTCTGTCATTCGCAACAACTTGGATGGAATTAGAGAACATTATGCTATATGAAATAAGCCAGGCACAGAAAGACAAATACTGCATACTCTCACTTATATGTGGAATCTAAAACAATCCAACTCATAGATGCAGAGAGTAGAATGATGGTTACAAAGGCTGGGGGTTGAGGAGGGAATGGGGAGATGATGGTCAATGTGTATAAAATCTCAGCTAAATGGGAGAAGGAAGGTGTTCTTTTGAGATCTATTGCACAGCATGGCAAATATAGTTAATAGCAGTATATTGTGTATTTCAAGATTGCTAAATTTCAACTGTTCTCACCATGAAAAATAAGTACTTGAGGTAATGGATATGTAAATTATCTTGATTTATTATTCCACATTGTACTAAAAAAATCATTTCCTATCCCACAAATATCTGCCATTATGAGTTTACAATTAAATAATTTCTTTAAAAAATCACAAGGTCAAGATTCCTGCCACCCCCTACAAGAAGATGGTTGGCAATGGAGGGGGCTAATGGAAAGAAAATGGTAACAGCTAACCCAAGTCTGTTAACAGCCTGGGGAAAGTTGAGAATTTTTGTAAGGAGGAAGCAGTGATGTGGAAACCTGATATGTTAGAACGTTATCTCAGGAAGGGATCTTAGAAATCACTTTTGAGGTAGGAAAACTAAGGATGAGGAAGGGAGCAGGACATGTCTCATGGTGATTTGCCATTTATTTCACCCTGGGAGTTTGATTCAACTTCACTGACTTCTGACCCAGTCAGCTTTCTAGTACCTCCTGTAATCACTACCTCTTCGTTGTCGTCTTCCCCTTTATACCATATTGATATTTGCTGTGTTGGTCAAATACACACAGAATAAGAGAATAGCTGTGATTTCTGTTGTATGAGACTATTTTTTTTCTTTGTTGATGTGTACTACCAATAATCATAAAAAGCTGCAGGAACACTAATTTTTAAGAAAAGCCTAAAACATGACCTTTCTTCCAGTGTTTCTCGAATACATTGGTCTCTCTTGAAACTTCCCCCTGGCTGTAGGTCTCTCCTGCTGTACTTGCATGATTCAAAGTGAATAATCATGCTATATTGTCGTAAAGGACAGTTGAAGAGTTGTGAGAATTATTGGCAGCATTGGTTTCAGAAGTTAGATCCCAAAATATAGCAAACTACATGATTTGTCTATTTCCTTGTGACATTAATTCAAAGCTACAAGACACATTATTCAAAAAAACTTAGATGGAGTTAAGGTAGGAAGGCATGCATTCAGCCTTTATTTCATTCGGTAAAAATGTATTGCTCTCCAACTGTACACCAGGCAGTGTTAAAACTGATATTATAGGGAGGCTCAGAGAGGATTCCTTCTTGGAGGTACACACTTGAAGAATATCCTGACAAATTGAGCACATGGGAAAGGACAGCAAGGCCACTATGGAGGTACTTCCTTGTTCTATCAGTTAATGATATTGGAAGAATTTCACTTTGATTTTGGTTTTTCTGGTGGTTAGCCATTGAGACTGTAGAGTAAAATGTTGATTACTGAGACTCACTTTTCTATATATAGTCTAAAAAATAAGAAGTTATTATTCCATAGTTATTAGTTCTTATTAAAATATAATTCTTACTCATTGCTGAAGACTGAAAAATAGAGAAATGTGTAAAGAATAAAGTAAAAATTACATGCCATCTCACCACTCAAAACTAAGAGGCAGAAGTTACATCCTCCTGCTCTGAAGCCAGATGACCTGGATTTGAATCCCAACTCCAGGTCTTATTAGCTTTCTAACTTCAAGCAAGCTACCTTGTCTGTAAAATGGTGATATGTAGCAGAATTTAAATGGGGCTATATTTCCTTCCAGTCTTTTTTTCTATGCAAAACTGGCCTCAAAATTAGCTCAATTTTTTTCTTGCCATTAACACAGTATACTGGACAAAGATGCTTTTTTTTTTTCATGTAATGCAAGATGTCTAGCCTTTTAAAAAAGCAAGTATTGATGATCAGAATTTGACTTTGGCAGATCACTTAAAAGTAGGTGCTTAACTCACCAGTGAAGTTTTTGCACTTTTAAAGTGTACACTTTTATTAAGGCTTCCTGATGGTTCATTCTGATGCTGTTCTATTTTGCTGAATGAGCCCAACAATTGCAATGGAGATTGTGAAAAACACTGTAGAGCTAGAAAATAGGAGATTAGGACTGTGTGTTCAAGGTAATGTCAATTTGCCCCTTTGATGTAAGGACAGATTCTCCATTCTCTGTTTTATCAGAGAATCCTTGCATTACTATTGTCCTAACACGTTTCCACATAAGATCTTGTTATGTGATGGGTGAGATGGCAGGCTCTATGGTCTGATAGCTTGAATCCAGGTCATGACTCTCTTAAACCAGAACGGTATCAAATAACTTAAGTTTTCTAAGCCTCAGTTTCCTCTTCTGTTATTCTTGGGTATAATATTATCTGTCTCATAGGGTTGTGCAATGAGTCAGTTTTAAGTAAAAGACCTTCACACAATGCTCTTAGAGGGGAAGTGCTTAGTAAATGATCGATGATGATGACCGTGATGGTGGTGGTGGTGGTGGTGGTGGTGGTGGTGATGATTGTGATATTGGTGGCGATTAATTCTAGATGATAATGGTTGAAATGAAGGTTAGAGTCAAACAGGCCTGGCTTTGTAGAGTTTTGATACTTTGAGACTTGATTTTTTTAGGATTTGGGTTAAGTTGTTTAACTTTTCAAAGCTTGAATGTTTTCATCTATAAAATGAAGATAATGACATTTCTTTGAGTTGGTGTGAAGATTAAAGGAGAACTGCTTAGAAAAGTGCTTGGCATTAAGTAAATACTCCACAAATGTTAGCTATTATTATCATTATTTATAAGAAAAGACACTAATAGTTTCAGTTAAAATATTTAACAAATTCCTTACTCTTCTTAAAGGATTATAAGAAAAATGGTTCATGTCATAATTAAGAAGATTTACTGAAGACACTAGTGTGCACGCACACACACACACACACACACACACACACACCTTTGAAAAGCTGAAATTATAGCCAAGTTTTAAAAAATATCTTTTGTTGTGAGCTCTTTTGAGATTCCCTTCCCCTGGGATAATAAAAGAAAACTTTCTTGCTTTTCATTCTATGGGGCTTTCTCCCCCATATTTTAAACACTAAATACCATTCCTTGCCACCTGCCTTGGGCTGACAATGCCAAAGAACTTCCTGACCAAGCTGTTTTCAAGCTCTGGGTCGGCACCATAAATCTCAACAAATCCTCGGTGGGCTGAGGATGACTGGAAGTCATTATGATGGTTCTTATTGATGTATTCTGTCTACAATATAATAAATACCACCACAGGACACTGCCCTGCAGACAAAGCATCGTTCCGGCTTTTTGTGTGCTCTCCCCATCAGCAAGTCACAAATGGAATGCCATAATGTGTTCATTGTATACATTTTTGAATAAAGAAGTATAACAAAGAGAATATGCTGGTCCCATTTAATCTTAGCACTTAGCTGTGAAAACACAGCATATTTCCCACGCTAGCGCAATGGAGCACGAGAAGCCTATACTGGCATGGTTCTTGGCAGACCTTAGGTAGACCTGGTATGAACCATGCTCATGGTTTCCAGGGCTCAGCTTCCTAAAGCTAAGTTTTCCAACTGCAGGGTGATCAGGCAATGGAAGGACCATCATTTGGAATTTAGGAGCATATCACCTAACATTCATTCATTTACAAATGACAGAGGGCTCAAGTCAAGCAAGCCTAAACAATGAAGGGAAAAACTGAGAAGTCGGCTTCAGGTAATGCTTACTCCAAGAGGTTAGGACCAAGACCCTGGTTTCTTCTCTGCATTTCCCATCTGTCATTTCCATTCTTGAACGTGAGATGACTGCCAGTGGCTCCTGAGGCTGAAAGCTTCCTTGTTCTCATGCTAGGAGTAGTTGTAAGAGTTCTAGGTTTTAGTCTGACTGGAATAACTTAAATTCAGTGCCCATCTCTGAACCCATTACTTTCCCCAGAGGAAGGAATTGTACCATTGTACCATTCTACTTAGACCTAAATGTTGTGTCTGGTCAGGGCTGTCTTCTCAGAAGCTCCTGGGCTTCCTGGAAGAAGGGTGCTATCCTGCCCAAGGGTAGGATATTGGTATAAAAGGAAGGGTGATTGGATATCAAAGAGATAATTCTATAAATGGTCAGGCAGGCCTGTCTGTTTTCTGAAATCAACCAGGAGCAAAGAGGTTGAAGAACCATAGAATAAACAAAAGTTCTAAACTCATTTGCCAGGGAGCTTGTGCTACATTTTTTTTTTTAAGAGTTGTGGGTACAAGTGAGGATTTGTTACATAAGTAAGTTGCCTGTAGGTGAAGTTTGGGCTTCTAGCTAGCTCTCTCTCCCCCAACAGTGGACCTGGTACCTAGTTTGTTGCCACATTCCCCTCCTCCCTTCCTCCTTTCCCTAGCAGTGTACTACGTTTGCCTATCCCACCCTTATGTTTATGTGACCAGTGATCAGGGCCCGGCTTGTGCTACTTTGAATTATATTTTTATCTTTTACTCTTTTCCATTGTTATTCAATAAGCTTTAGTACTGAGCTGGTGTGTGGAAAACAAAAATAAAGGAGGTCTCTGCCTTGCTCTCAGAAGTTTAGTTGGAGACAAATTACTCCAATTAGAAAACAAAATAGCTATCTACAGAAGGATGGAGGAAGGGAGGACCCTAACTGGCTTACTCATTGTACTATATTGTTGAATAAATCAATTCTGACTGCCGCCACCACATAGAATAAGCTACACTGAGAGGCTTGTGGGGAGCAGCAGTTTGGTGACCAATCAGTTACTGAAGTTGGAAGCATCTGCCCTTGTGACTTTTGTTTGAGCTCCTATGGGGAAACCACTGTTTGTTTGTCTTCTTCTTTGTTTTGTTCATGGCTTCTCAATGTGTGTGGCATGTGCCTCCCATGTGATATCTACAAAGCCCTCTTGTTGGACTTCACTTTTAGCTGCACTCGAGGACAACTCTTCCATGTGTTCTCTTGTGTTATCAAAAGAGAATTTTCTACATGCTCCATAGCTTGTGGTTTTCGGAGCATCCTTAATGTAGTCTAGAGTGCTGGTATCTATCCTTCCAGTCATTTTCAGAGGGGTGGTACAAGGATGGCAAAATAGCTGTGAGCATTTAATCCCATAGGCATATAGAAGTATACATATTTTATATGGGCAATGCAGGTATCCACAACATGTCATGGAGAATAAAGGAGAGCATACGTCACTCTATGAGGGAGCGCTTTATGGAGATAGTAGCATTTAATAAGGCTTTTAGAACTGAATTGGGGTTCTCCCGGGGTGTGGGAGGAGGTGGCTTCAACACTTAAAGCCTTGCTGGTCCCTGAACCAGCAGCATCAGCATTACCTGGTAAGAGTGAGAAAGGCAGAATCCCCAGCCTCACCCTGGATCCACTGAACAGAATCTGCATTTCAATAAGCTTCTCAAGCCATTAGTAAGCTTAAGTTTGAGGAGCATGATTCAATAGGTCTCAGCCTTGGTAGTACACTGGATCACTTAAGAAGCTTAGTAAAAATAATGCCTTGGTCCTTCTTGCAGAGATTCTAATATAATTTGTTTTAGGTGTGGCCATCAGTTTGATGCAAAACAAAAAGAAAAGGCTAATAATTAGAGTTCTGTCTGGGTTTCAGTATCATGGGAGAAGTATTCAAGGACTCATGAGTATGTCAGCAGCCTGGATGTCGGAAGCACAGTGGGTTAGGGGGCAGGGCAGTTGATCACAACAGGTGGGAGAGAGAGCCAGGTGGCTCACAAATGGCCTTGTTTGCTTCACTAAGTGCAAACCATCAGGCAGATGCTAGAAGGCTTGGAAAGGTATAAAAGAGGGATGGAGCGATCAGCCTGGTCCTTGGGAAGGGCACTTCCACTGCAAGAATGCACGTGACAGGGGGGACCAGCTGGAAGGTAGGCCATTAAGTGATGTGGTAGGGTTGGCTTCATAACTGGTCAGTCCCAGTGCAAAATGAAAGCATGGGTCACTTGTTTAAAAAGCAGAAGAGAGGTGTCACTTAGGCACTTAAAGGTAAAACTTTTTTTCTTCTTTCTGTGATCTCTCTTGACCAGCAATGGTGTTTTTTTATTTGCTATGGAATCCTATGCTCCTTCAGTCATGAGGCTACTCACTGGACAAGCACAGACTCCCATGGCACCCCGGGGTCCTGCTCCTGTTACCCATTGGGGTGTGCAGTTCACTGGCCACAGGGTTCTCCTTCCCACTAGCCACTGGACTGAGGTGCCATGTCCTGGTTGGAGTCAGGGGCTCAATCTCCCCTTCCAAGGGTTCACCACTCCTACTCGTGGTGACAGCTGATTCCCAAGGGATTTCAATCTTCACTCTGGGAAATACTTGGTATTTGGATCAGAGTGGGTGAGAGGTTTGCTCTGGCTAAGTCCCCCACTGAACATGCTGTGATGCCGCCAGTCACTGTCAAGCCTCAGCCTTCCTCATGCTTGTGCCCAGGCCATGCCAGGGGTAGGGGGTGTGTGGTTGCTAGGCTGGGAACAAGAGGGAAATGGGCAGCTGAGAACCCCTCTGGGAGGTGGTGGGAGGTGTAATAACATGTGAAGCAAGGCTCCTCCTCAGACCGCTCCCCCTCCACCCCTGTGCATGCTTCACTGGCCTTTGAACTTCACTTATAAAGCACAAATTCCTAGATGAAATTGAGCACTTCAAGACAGGCCTGTCTGCAAAGCAGTACACTCCAAGTGACAAGCCCTTCTGAGAGTAGGTCCCTGTGCAGCAACACTGGTTGCATGCCCGTAAAGCTGGCCCAGGGGTAGGAGGGTGGGAGTGGAAGGATAGATTTGAGAGGCATTAAGGATATAGTCAAATCAGGGCATGGCAGTGTTCAGAGAGGAAAGGGTTGAGAGTCCCTTCGTGATCTCTGGCTGTGTGACCGGATGGAGGATGCCACCACTAAGAGATACAGGCAAACAGGGGAAATGATTATGAGGGTGGGGGCACAGGCAAGTTTTCAGGACCTGTGAAAACTATCTTTGTTCCAATAACTAATCACCCTTCTGTCCTCCAGTTTAATTGCAAGGGCTGATACTTTGCGAACAACAAAGACTAACGGGGGGAGTAAGCCTCCTTGCCTTCCTCTGAATGTAATTAGACTGCTCTGAGTGTTATATACTGAAGCACAATGCTAAATTTGATTCACAAGCGGGTACCTCCTTCTATTCTTCCAAAGATTGTTTCTGGGGATGGGGTTTCTGTCAAATGTCTTTTAGGTACTTATCGAGCAGATCCACAGCACTGGCTCTTTTCCAGTGCTGTACAGGGGGTTACATGAATAGGTTTACTGGGAGAATACAAACTAGTTGTCAGGTGGGAATTTTTTCTGTATTCCAGATTTAGGGGAGGACAAAGTGACACTATGCACCACAGGTTCTAGAGAGAAGAGTCATTTAGCTGGCACTAATGTAGAGTTGAAACCCCCCACCCCCGCACCAAGCTTATTTGGATTAGAAAATGGACCTACCTTTAGTCTGCCATGTGAAGTCTTGTGAGAGCCTAACAAGAGCATCAGTGTCCGTAGAGAGAGGTATTTTCCTCTAGGGGACCATTTTCCTGCTGGGCTCCAGAAGGGTATGGGGGGATGCCTCAAGAGACTCTCTTCTATATTTTGGGGTGCCTGAAAGAAGATAAGTATAGCACTGGTCAAATATCTGCCAGGCAACAGATATATGGATGTGTTCTTGTGCCCATCTGAGCAGGGAGAGAGGACTCGATGGGAGGGCAAGACTTGAGACGGGGCGGCACTCAAGTGGCCTAGATACCTGTTTCCCAGGGGCCTGGGGACAATATGGAGGATAGCTGTTCTTTAGCCATCTTGCTTAAACCCCACAAGATAGCCACCTCCGGGTGAAGTCCATCCCCGGAGCAAGAGAGTGCATGAGCCTTGACATGCTAAAGTGGTTCACCGGTGAAATTACCAGACCTGTCATTTTTGGGGGATGAGCAGATGAGGCAACTCTATTCCTTCTTTTGCCCTATTTGGGCTGAGAAGAAGGAGGTGCTGCTGTCTCCTCTTTCTCCTTCCTTCTGCCATGGCTCCTACATGGCTATAGGGTTATGCTAAAACACATCCTCAATATTTAATTTTTAGTTTGAATTTATTTATTTTAATTTAAAATCGGGGGTGTAAGCGCATGTTTATTACATGGACACATTGTGTATTGGTGGAGACTGGGTCTCAGATGGCCCTTTCCCCAGTCAGTGAACATTGTACTCAAAAGATAATTTCTGAACCCCAGCTCCTCTTCCCACCTCCTCCCACCCCGTCATGTTTAGTTTGAATTTAAATAGTTACCGACTATTTTTCTCTCAATGTGTGGGCCTGGGTCAGTATAGGGAATTCTGATGCTTGTTAGAACAGAGCAGGTGGGGACAGGGCATCTTTTCACCTCCAAGGAAATTGGATCTGGATGGCAAGCTGTATTTACTAGTTACGAAACCCGATCAAGCTGGAGAATAGTATGATATAGAACAATCAGTGCCGAATCCAAATAGTTTCCTGTGAATTACTCATTGTCTTTCATTTAAATCTTTAGATCAAATCTGGAAAATCTATAAAGGGTGAAAGACTTCCACCTAAGTTCAAAACATTTTAAGAATCTGTCTTGCCCAAATATTTTTCAAGTCACAGTTTTGTACCCATGTAATGAAAGGTGAGCCAAACAAGTCCTCCACACGTGCAATTCTGAGGTCCTCTGGGAATCTTATCCCTGGGTTCCTCCCCATCCTGCATGCTTGTTCGGGCTGAGCATTAGGGAAGCATCATGATCGCTTTCGTCATTGGTCAGCAAAGCCCTTCTCAGGAGATAGCATGCGGCAAATAGTCTCTTTTGTCAGGGGAGGCTGTCTTGAAATCGCATCATCTTTTTCCCTCCAGTTCTTTCTCAGTCTGTAGTGAATGGGAAAGGGAGGACTGGGTTATTTCAGTTCCGGCAATGGACACATCAAAATTGCTTTCCCCTTCCCTACTCCCTTTCCCTTGAGGACCTAATTTATTTCACGCATTTTGACCTATCTAGGCTTAGAAATAACCGCTGTGATTCTCTGTTGAGGCATTTCCCTCCTTGCCTTTTTTGGCCCCCCGGCAAACCCACCAGGCCACAGCCCCTCTGCACTATGATGTCAGCCTGGCTGCTCGGCCCAGCTGGATGGAGGTGTGTTTTATGAAGTTCAACCCTGCACCCTGGGCCATAAATACATGTTATACACATAAATGTACAGCTAACATTGCCCAGGCCCCTCCAAAGCACCATGTTAATAAGCAGACAGTAAGTCTTTAAAATATGGAAAAGCAGTTAATCTTTCCGCTGGCAAATCCTTTGTAGGGGGTGGCTTTTCTCCTCTTCAGTGTAGCTGCAGGCAGGGCTTTTCATCTCCTAGGGTTTAGGAAAGAAAGATGGAGAGAGTTTGCTGTGGGACTAATGGTAAATGTGTTTAAAACAGCAGTATCTTGCATTTGCTGTGATTAAGCATCTGTACTGAGTGATCACTCTGGGTCTGCCCTCAAGGAGCTTGAGTCCTATGAACCCCAGTCTGGAATGGAGGCTCAGCAGGCAGAAGGTGCCACAGCCAATACACACTTGCTTTATTGGAGAGGTGCAAGGGCAGGCTTGTGGCTTGCCTGTAACCTGCTGAGCAGCCATGCATACGTGAGACATCTGTATGTCTCAGGTAGAGAATGGGTATTACCAGTGAGTTAGTTTAAGAATGATATAGATGAGAGCTATCAATCTAGAAATGACAGGGTCCTTGCCTTAGGAATTCAGTTTATTTAATTTTATTTACTCCTTCCATTCATTCTTATCTATAGAAAGATAGTTCATCTGTTCATCCGTTCTTAATTTTTGTAAACTCACACTCACTCCACTTGTTTAGTCCATTTACTCTATATCTAACATGCATCTATCATGGATCACTTATGAGCTATTTATACCTAAAACATCTTATGAGTTTTATCCATCTCATTTATTCTTGTTCTCTCTAGCAGAATTAAATATTTTTTTAAACATTAAAAAGATTTTTAATCTTATTTTAGATTCAGAGGGGTATATGTACAGGTTTGTTACATGGGTATATTGTGTGATATTGAGGTTTAGGCTTCTCTTAAACCCATCAACCAAATAGTGAACATGGAATTCCATAGATATTCTTTCAACCCTTGCCCTCTTCCTTCCCTTCCCTCTTTAGGAGTCCCCAGTGTCTGTTGTTTCCATCTTTATGTCCGTGTGTACCCACTGTTTAGCTCCCACTTATGTGAGAACAGACAGTCTTTGTGGTTTTCTTTTTCTATGTTAATTTGCTTAGGATAATGGCCTCCAGTTGCATCCATATTGCTGCAAAGGACAAGATTTCATTCATTTTTATGGCTGTGTAGTATTCCATGGTTCATATGTACTATATTTTCTTTATCCAGTTCACCTTTGATAGGCTCCTAGGTAGGTTCCATGTCTTTATTATAGTGAATCATGCTGCAATAGGCATACGGATGCAGGTGTCTTTTTGGTAGAGAGAATAATGCTTCTTTGGGCAGTAGTGGGATTGCTGGGTCAAATGGTAAATCTATTTTTAGTTATCGGAGAGGTCTCCAAACTGTTTTTCACAGGGAATGAACTAGCTTACATTCCTACCAATAGTGTATGAGTGTGTCCTACTCTCCACAATCACACCAACATCTGTTGTTTTTTTACTTATTAATAACAGTCATTCTGACTGGTGTGAGCCAGTATCCCATTGTGGTTTTGGTTTACATTTCTTTGATGATTAGTGACGATGAACATTTGTTCATGCTTTTTGGCCATTTGTATGTTTTTGTTTTTGTTTTTTTGAGGCGTGTCTGTTCACGTCATTTGCCCACTTTTTAATGGGGTTATTTATTTTTATCTTGTCAATTTATTTAAGTTCTTATAGATTCTGGATATTAGTCCTTTGTCAAATGCATTGTTTACAGTTTGTTTTTTTCCCCCCATTTTGTAGGTGTCTGTTTACTCTGTCGATAGTTTCTTTTGCAGTGCAGAAGTTCTTTCATCTCCCCCGTTGAATGTATTCCCAGGTATTTTATTTTTGTGTGTGGCTATTATAAATGGGATTGTGTTCTTGATTTGGTTCTCAGATCGAACGTTGGTGGTGTAAGAAATGCTATTGATTTTTGAACATTGATTTTGTATCCTGAGACTTTACTAAAGTCACTTTTCAGGTCTAGGAATCTTTTCCTGGAATCTTTAGGATTTCTGAGATGTAGAATCTTATCATCTGCAAAGAGAGATAATTTGATTTCCTCTTTCCTATTTGAACAACTTATTTTTTTGTCTCTTGACTGATTTCTCTGGCTGGAATTCCAATACTGTTACATATAAGTGGTGAGAGTGAACATCCTTGTCTTGCTCCAGTTTTTTGGGATAATGCTTCCATCTTTTGCCCATTCAACATGATTTTGGCTGTGGGTTTGTCATAGATGGTTGTTATTATTTTGAGATTCAAGGTCTGAAAATTAAGTTTGCAAATTCATCCTAGAAAAAGTGCTACATACCTCGGTGCTGAATATCACTATGGTCACCTTTGAAATATTCCCCTTGGAAAGCTATATACCGACACCAGTGCCTAGTCCACTTGTCAAAGCAATTTTGGAACCCTTTTTTTGGAATGTCCATCAGAGCTGGTCATTGTGAGACTGTTAGAGTTTGAATTAGAGCAACGAACAAACATTAAATTATCTGTTAAACTTGGCAAGAATGGAAGTAAAATCAGGGATGTGTTAGACCAAGGTTATGGGGATAAAGCCATGAAGAAAACAGCAGCATACAAGTGGATTAAATTTTTTCTGAAAGAACGGACAGCATCACTGATGAAGAGAGGTCAGGACAGCCAGTAACACGTGTACGTGACTAAAACACTGCAAAAATTCATCTAATTGTGCATCAAAATCATTGGCTAACTATGAGAAGCATAGCGGACCAAATAAACATAGAAGAGAAACAGCTGAGCGAATCTTAACTAAAAATCTTGGCATGAGAAAGGTGTGTGCAAAAATCGTCCCAAAGGATTTCTTGCATCACAATAGGGTACCGGCTGACACAGCACTGTCTGTGAGGGAGTTTTTAGCCAGTAAACAAATAACTGTGTTGGAACACCCTCCCTATGCATCTGATCTGGCCCTCAGTGGCTTTTTTCTTTACTTGAAGATAAAGAAAATATTGAAAGAAAGACATTTTGATGATATTCAGGACATCAAGTGTAATATGATGACAGCACTGATGGCCATTCCAGTAAAGGAGTTCCAAATTTGCTTAGATGGGTGGACTAGGTACTGGCATCAGTGCATAGTTTCCCAAGGGGAATACTTCAAAGGTAACCATAGTGACATTCAGCAATGAGGTACATAGCACTTTTTCTAGGATGAATTCACAAACCTAATTGTCAGCCCATGTATGTTCCTTCAATGCCTAGGTGATTGAGGGTTTTTTTAGTCATGAAGGGATATTGGATTTTATCAAAAGCCAGAATTAAATATTCTTAAATAAATGTTCCAAAATATTCTTAAATACTCATACTTCATGTACAGTTTTACATTATTTTCCCACTTAGTACATCTTGAATATCCTTTTATAACAGTAAATAGAGATCCCCTTTACCCTTTGACTTGTGTCAAGTAAACGACAGAGTGGACATCTTTTGCTTATTTAGTCATTCCCCTCTGAATGGGCATTCAGGTGCATTCTGTTTTTTTATTTTGCTTTGTTTTTGTTTTTTTCCTTTCAGTGAACAATGCTGCCAAGAGCATCTATGTAGATGACTTATTGAGTTCCTGAACAATAGTTTCTCTTACTGATAAGTAGAACTATGGAAAAAATAGGATCTAAATGATTTCTACTGTAATAGCAAATTTTCCTCATTGTAGCTGTAAAACTTACTCTTCCACCAGTGGTGCAGACCAGTATTCACTTCTTCATATTTCCTCCACCACTTGATATGACCATAGATTTTAATTTTTATTGCCCCCTTTTAACCTATTTGTTGTCCACCTGTGTTTCCTCTTCTATGAATTGTCTCATGGGTTTCGATATTGGGAAAGGCAAGTACTGTCCCCTCCCTTTTTATAAAACCCAATTTTTTACAGTTGTCCAGACATCCTTTACATTTAATCTTCTGAAAGAATCTTAGAATCATTGCCTCAAATTCTGTCAAAAATCCTATTGGGAGTTTGATTGAGATTGCTTTGAATTAAAAGATTAAGGAAGAAATGACATCTTTAAAATTTGAGTGTTTCTGCTGGACATAGTGACTCATGCCTATAATCCCAACACTTTGGGAAGCCAAAGCAGGCAGATTACTTGAGCCCAGGAGTTCAAGACCAGCCTGGGAAACATAGCAAATCCTTGTCTCTACAGAAAACTTAAAAAAAAAAAAAATTAGCTGGTGTGATGGTGCACGCCTGTAGTCCCAGCTCCCAGCTACTTGGGATGCTGAGGTGAAAAGACCACTTGAGCCCAGGAGGTCGAGGCTGTGGTGAGCCATGATTGTGCCACTGCACTCCAGCTTGGGCATCAGATTGAGACCCCGACTCAAAAAAGAACTACACACACACACACACACACACACACACACACACACACACGAGTGTTTCTTTCCATACATATTGTACTTCCCTCCAATTTTTAAGTTGAGTTTTTGTGTTTCTCTGTAAAGTTTCATCATTTTCTTCAAAAAGTCATGTTTTACCAGAATTATTCTTGAGCATTTAAGTGATTATTGATACTATGAATGGTGCTTTCTTTCATAAATATTTTTCATTGGTTATTGCCAGTGTCACACTGTGGTTTTATACGCTGATTATGTAACTAGTCAGCTTGCTGAGTTCTTTTATTAGTTCTAATAGTTGGTCAGTGGGTTCATGTGGGTTTTCTATGAACACAGTGATATCTGTTCTTTGAGTGATTTGATAGTATTCACCTGGGGGTAGATTCTCAATGAACATTTCAGTTTTGTTCATGGCAATTGGTCTGCTTATGATTTTTATAAATTGGCCAAATGTAGATAAGTTGTGCTTTATCCCCGATGGTGTGTTTTCTCTGAGTTTCAAATTGTTTGCAATTGTATACAAAATAGTCACTGAAAATCCTTAAAATGCCTCTGTATATTTTGGGTTATAATGTTACATTGTGACTTATTTCTGGATTAAGAGTGCCAAAATTTAACTCATTTAATTTTTAAACCAGAGTTTGATTCTGTAGATTATCTCACAGTTTTATTTGCATTATATTATTCTGCTTTTGTTGTTGTAAATTGTCATTGATTCAAAAAATATTTACTGAGAATCTGCTCTGTCTCAGGTACAACTCTAAGTGCTAGGGATAACCAATAACCTCAGGCAGGCATATGCAGCCTCGTTACCACGGAAACCATAGTCTATTGGGAGAGACAGATAGACAGCAAGCAAAGAGGAATGGGAGGGGAAAGAAGACAGATGAAAAGTGGTGAGGTCCTTGGTGTCCTTGGCAAAAACTGATGCAATTGGAGTGGTGAAGACTACAACCTCATTGGAGTAGATTTGTGAGGGAAAGAAAGGTATGATAAAAGAGAAAGAGAGATTGCAGGTAATTCTTTCTAGGAGTTGTAATATAAGGAAGACAGGGAAGCAGGGAGGTAACTGGAGGGAAGGTGAAGCAAGAGTTTTGTTCTTCCTGAGAAGGGTGAGGTGATAGCATGTTGTAAACTGAAGGGCAGGCCTAGTAGATGAGGGAAAATATGGTCACCTGTCCCTTACTTTCTATCAGTCACATTCTTGCAGAAACCTGAGAGACAGGCTTTGTAGAGGGGCATCAATACTCAATCCAATGGACAAGAAGGAAGACCATGTGTAGGTGCACAGGGGCAGATTATGTTCTTATTTTTCCAGTTTCTTGACTTGAAAACATAGTTCAACTTTTTGCAACCTTTACTTTTTCCAATAAAAATATCTAAGGCCATACTGTACAAATTTGAGTCTGGGCTATTCTCGAATGCTCAAGAGTTGAAATGTGTTTTTTAACTTTTAATTTTTACTGTTTATATATTTTTGCTATCTTTATCATGAAATAAGAGCATGTAATTGATGCTATTGGGTCTTTGGAATGTGTTGCAATTCCCTGTGTTTGAAATAACTTATGTTCTGTGTTATTTAGATCTGAAGAGTTTTTGCTCTATATTTTTAATAGATTATGCTTTCAGCAATCCCTTTTGTTATTTCTGTCCGTTTGTACACTATGATCATTACAACATAAAGAATATGTCATATCTTGTTAGTGGATTATTACTATATTCCAGTATGACCTGTTTTATTTATTACATTTTAACAACTTTTCACTCTGAATATTTATATAATAATATTACTAAACCCATTACTCTCTTTCATTGTTACCATTTTTTACGTCATATTTTTTCCTCCTTCCATGTCATTCAGTTTTAGGAGTGTCTGTGGCAAACAGCATAAGGTTTGTAAACACAATTTATGAGTCTTTGCCTTTTAATATGTGAATTTAACAACCTCACATTTATTGTGACTAGCAATAACTTTAGGCTTACACTGGCAGTCTTGTGTGTGGGTGTATTTAATTCATCTTACTATCTTAGATTGAACAGTTTTCATTTGTTAGGTTTCTTTCAGTAATTATTCCTAAATTTTAAAACAATTTTCTATATATGTCCACAGTTACTTAGAATCTATTTTTCTCTGGACACTGACATACCTTTGACTTCCTTTTTATTGTTCCCTTAAAACTGAATATGTTGCATCTGTTTCTTCATCTTCAGTACTCCTATTGAGAAACTGGTTTCATCCTCATTCCTTTTTAAGTAATTTGTTTCTGAACAAGCTTTTAGAATTGCTCTATATCTTTGGTGATTTGACATTTGATTTGACATTTCACTCAAGCTTTAATGGACCCTTTCAATTAAAAGAACGTTTTTTTTTTAATCCAGAAAATATTTTCTTCTTTAGGTTATTCTATGTCATATTTTCATCTCTTTCTTCTATATTGTTCATCTAGTAGTTTCATTTAGGTTAATCTTCTAGTCAACCATTTATTTTTCAGAGAGTTGTGTGATCTTGGTTTTGTACTTTTCTTTGAGCTTGAGAATCTGCCTCCAAATGGGAAACATTGATTCTCTGATGAGAACTATCTTAGATAGGATATATTTATGTTGATGAGTATAATCCCTTAAGAAGAGACCAACTACTGGAGCAATGTCTTTGCATAGGTGAGAAGGAATCTAATGTTAAAAAAAGAAGGTAAAGCAGATTTTTTAAAAAATTAGCAAACCAGTTAGCAAGGTTGAATGTTCTTCTCAAGTCAGATGTAGCTCTGGAGAAGGATGGAAAGGGCAGAGAATATGTGTCCCAGTGTGTATAGTGGTTCAGGCATTAAGGAAACATCTCTGAGCAGTGGCATGTCCTGTTCCCTGCTATATATGAAGAAAATAAACATAGGTGTAGAATATCAGATGGATGGACATGGGAAAGAAAGAAATAACCTTCCTTTTCATAGAAAGGAAGCCAATTGTGTTGTAGTCTCAGAGGCATTCTTGGATAATTCAACATATGAGGTGGAAACAGGTTTAAAAAAAAGAATGATCCTTTCCACTTCTTTATAAGTTCCCACGAAGTGGAAGGATTTTTCTTCCTAGCATGATTTTAGTTCACCATGGTGATATACTCTAGAGAATAGAATAAATTTATTGAAAGAAAAATGAATAAAAATAAAACATACGGAGAAATTGGCAATTGTATTAAAGTATGTTTATTGGGATAAAGTCTATTAAATGAATTTAGTGAAATATCATGCAAAGTTATATGACAGGAGTTCCAAGCCTGGGACTAAATATTTTAGCTAATCTATTGACTCTTAAAGAATGTTAGATTTTGGTCTCTAATTTGTTCCTCCAAAGAGACAGTAGTATTTTTTTGTTAAAGGATTTTATGGACCAGGCTCAGTGGCTCAGCCTGTAATCCCAGCACTTTGGGAGGCTGAGGCAAGCGGATTGCCTGAGCCCTCGGGTTTGAGACCAGCTTGGCAAGACCTCATCTCTACAATAAATAAAAAATTAGCCAGGTGTGATAGCGCACGCCTGTAGTTCTGGCTACTTGGAAGACTGAGGCAGAATGATCACCGGAGCCCAGCAAGTCAATGCTGGGGTGCTATGAGTGTGCCACCACACTCCACCTTAAGGGATAGAGTGAGACTCTAACTCAAAAAAAAAAAAAAAAAAGGATTTTTATGATGTCATTTCCTTGTTACCTCACTGTGTTGGGCAGTGTGAGAAGTAGGTGCCATCAAGCTTGCTTCAGTTGGACTAGCTATATTGAGGGATCCAGAAGGTCAGATGGATCCAGAAGGATATACAAGCTTAGTTCTGTACAGTCCTTGGACTCTGAAAAGTGTGGGACCTCCTAAATGTCTCACACTAATTTTATTCAAAACATCGTTCCTCTATTCTAGGCAGACATCATGCAAAGAGGCATAAGGAGTCTAGGAAATTCACTACCTCTTTTGTGTAGTTCAGTCTATCTTTGAGGGAAGGAGGAGAGAAAACGCCACCTAGAGTAATACCAGATGCAACTTGAGGTAATGTTTAGTCTCTAGCAGAAGGAAATTAGCTTTTCTAAGCCTAATCTCTTAAACCTTGGAAACTGAGGTGATTTAGTTAACTTTGATTCTCCTGTTTTGTACATATAAAATTTCAGCCTTTCCAAGATGAGTTGTATGAGCTATGTGTGGCCATAGCTATTGTTTTCTTAGTGAAGCTAGGTATTTTTTTTTTTGAGTTGGAGTCCCACTCGATCGCCCAGACTGGAGTGCAGTGGCCGCTGCCAGCCACCGCAGCCTCGACCTGCTGGGCTCCGGCGATCCTTCCGCCTCAGCCTTCCGAGTAGCCGGAATTACAGGTGTGCGCTACCACGCCCGGCTAATTTTTTTGATTTATTGTAGAGATGAGGTTTC